>JAVJIF010017450.1:0-93824 GCA_038442645.1 Agave tequilana
AAAGGTCGCGTAAAAATAAAAATCACTAAATTATCTGTGAGGTGCAATGTCAATGGTTTTTTTTTTTATCAAAATCGATCGAAAAAGATTTTCTTTCGTGATTTTTATATAAATTTTGTCGCCTATTTTCATCCACGTGTAAGAGAGAAAGAGAGCATTGCCTACTTCTTTGCCTCACTCATTCGCCATCGCTGCCCAAGCAACCCCCTCCTCTCTCCCCTCCTTTTCCTCTTGCTTCTCCTTTCTCTTTTCTTCTCTCTGCCCGCAGCCGCTTCACTCTCTTTTCTCCTTTTCTCCCTCTCTCTCGCTCACCCCTTCTCCTCTCTACCTTTCTTTTTCCTTCTCAAGTCGTTGGTCAGTTTCTCACCGCTGGCAACGGTTTCGTTAGCGTGAAAATGAACAAGGAATAATCATTTTCTGTTTTGTCATGAGTGTATCCGCGCACCTTCAGTTAGCGTAAGCAACTACTAATCTAATAAAATAGAAATACTGTACTGTGCACAGTTGTGTCTCTTTCTTTTCCTGTCATATTTAAAATTCTAAAAATAAAATAAAAAAAAAAAAACAGAGAGAGAGAGAGAGAGGAAGTAGTGGGGTCAAAATTCCAAATTCAAAGCGAAGAAAGAAACAAAGCTGATCGAGACCTCTCTTGTTCTTCGTTTCTTTCTTCTCTTTCGACGGCTACGCGGTTGATTGATCGCTCCATTTCTCGTGGCTCACCTCAGATTTGAAGGTTCTTGTTTCTTTATATATATATGCGTGTCATTTGTATGTAATTATTTGATTCTTGACTTCCTTATTTTGGTTCGTTTCTTGATTCAGCGGGGGAGGAGAGGAAGAGGAGGGTTCAGATTCTCGTCCTTTGCTTCGCACGGAGGAGAGGGATTTGGTAAGAGAGAGAGAGAGAGAGAGAGGAGAGAGAGAGAGAGAGAGAGAGAGAGAGAAGAGCGCTAGCCGCAAGTTTAATCTTTGATTTGATTTTACTTGTAGATTGTTCTGTTAGGTTAATTTCAGGTTAATTTTGATGCATGTTTCATTTTTATGAAGAAAAATGCTGATGCTCGGGGTGTTTTTAGATTAATTGCGAGTATTTTCTTCTTAATTTTTTTTTTTCATCCATCAGCTACAATCCAGCGCCTTTATTTTGCTACTACATCTTGATCGACTTTGTACCAATGAACTCAGTTCCTGTGCATCTTTAGGCATATTGTCTCTCATTCATCTCATCACACACACAATTATTTTCTAGACAAGTTTTTTTTTTTGTTAGGATTATGACGTGAATACGTCGTGAAAGTTGGCTAATATCAAATCTAGCGGTTTACTTTTCTGAATTCGTTTTGAGTCCAAGTTGGATTCAAGTTTTCTTATTCTGATTGATGGAGTTATGTTTAGAACTATGAGAGTTCTTTGGTCTATAAATAACCCCTTAGGGGTGGCCTGCATTCCAAGAGAATCCAATGAATTTGTAATTTCGAAGAGTGTTATTCATATATGTGAGAGATTCGTGAGAGAAGCTTAACCACAAGGGTTTGCTGTTCTTGGCAACCATCAAGAGCTTGTAATCTTCTCAGCGTGAGGTGTAAGTAATTCTTATTGTACTCCCCTAAAGTTTTAATAAAGTTTTTCTCCCTTCTCCTGTGAATGTACACACGATCTGTTTGATCGGTAGAACCACATTATATTATTTGTTGGCTTTCTATCTACTTTAGAATATCTTCTTCTTCTTTTCTTCAAGTTGCCTTAGTAGATTCTGTGGTTCGTTTTCGCTGCGCCGCCCCAGTCGATCCAGTTGTGGGGGCATACAAATTGTTTTTCAACAATTGGTATCAGAGCAAGGTTAACTTGAAGACGTCTACGATCAAGTTCGATATTCAGAAGTTCGACGGCGTCATCAATTTCAGCAGGTGACAGATTAGGATAAACACCATCCTTACCCAGAGTGGGTTGAAGAAATCACTACTCGGAGGGAGAAAAAAACCTCAAGACATGAAGGAAGAAACTTGGCAGGAGTTGAATGAGAAAGCTTTAACAACTATTCAGCTTTGCTTGGCGGATGAAGTGTTTGATGAGTTATCTACGGAGAAAAAGTATCCTCATTGTTGGGGAGCGACTTCAAGGCCACTATCTGAAGAAGTCGTTGGCGAACCGGTTGATTCTAAAGTAGCGTCTCTTTCTTCTCCGCATGCATGAACGTACAACTATCAAGTCTCACATTGCATAATTTTTCTCTATTATTAATGATTTAGATAAGATAGAGGTTAAGATAGAAGATGAGGATCAAACACTTATATTATGTGTTTTTTTACCTTCTTTATATGAGAGCTTTAGGAAAGTTATCATCTATAGAGGTAAGTCGACAATCAAGGTCAATGAGGTCAAAGAGCATCTGCTCAACAAGGGCAAAATTGACACTCAGTTGACGAGTAAGTCTCATCATGATGATTTTAGGCAAGTTCATTATTCAAGAGTGAAGAGTAATAATGGAAGTTCTACAAGTAACTCAAAACATAAGAATTTGACGTGCAACTATTGTCACAAGAAGGGACACATTAGATTTGAGTGTTGACTTCGAAAGAAGAAACAAGCAGATGCTAATGTCATTGAACTGGTTGGAGAAGATGAAAAATAATGCGACGTTCTATCTTTTACAGATATATCAGTTGGTAACAAAGATAGATGTTCATAAATTCTGGATGTTCACAGCATATCAGTTCCAATAGGAAGATGTTCTCTTCATACACTTCGGTTCAAGAGGAAGAAGTCTTCATGGGGAATTCTACTACAAGCAAGGTGATTGGCGAAGAAGCAATCTAGTTTCGGTTTCATGATGGATGCATAACTATTCTTCAAGGCGTTAGTCATGTTCCCAAATCAAGGTACAATCTCATCTCTCTTGGAGCCCTACAAGGGGAAGAGTTCTGTTTCAGTTCAAAAGGTGATCTTACGGAAGTTTTCAAAGAGGCCCATGTGATGTTTCAAGCCGAACGTGTCGGCAATGTGTATATATTGCAAAATTTGAAAGTTACACTTAGTGAATTGCAGTTATCCTCAGCTTCAGAAGCCGTAGTTGTAGAACAATCATAAACTACGATGGATTCGAGCTCGGATATTCAGTTGTACCCTAAGAGAGATTGAACTAGGCTCGCAACAATATAGTTCAGATCGTTACTCCTATGGTGGAGCAAATTCTCATAAATTCTGTGTGGATCAAAGAGATCGTTGGGTAATAAAGTTCATGTTGGGCTTGAACTTATTCAACCTAATCAAGTTGTGAACCCCATGAAGGGGTTATGGAGAAGAGGAAGTGAGATGAGATGAAATCAAGTTTGTTCAATTGTGCGTGGATGCGAGCACATTGAAACATGGTGGCTATTCTTGGATTGAACGTATTCAAGTCAAGTGGGAGATTGTTAGGATCATGCGTGAATACGTTGTGAAGGTCGACTAATGTCAGATCTGACAGTTTCCTTTTTTGGATCTATTTTGAGTCTGAGTTGGATTCAAGTTTTCCTATTCTAGTTGATAGAGTTTGTTTAAATTAGGAGAATTCTATGGTGTATAAATAACCCTTAAGGGTGGCCTTCAATGCATTCTAAGAGAACCTAATGAATTTGTAATTCCTAAGGGTGTAATTTATTTAGGTGAGAGATTCGTGAGAGAAGCTTATAGGTCATCTAGAGGGGGGTGAATAGGTGACTAGCTAATCTAATGTCAAACAATGCGGAATTAAAACTATTATGCAAGCTAAAACTAATGCAAACTAAAACTATTTTGCTAACACAAAAGATATAACCATAGAGTAAAGCCGAATTCCTGGTGAAGGGCTCTGAACTTCTCCCCAAGATTCTTCTAGATTAAGAGTTGAGGTGCTACTATAGCTCTCTTGGTTGAATACTAGTGTGAGCACAATATCAAGCATGTATGAATATACAATGAATGACAATGCTAGATATTAAACAACCCAAGCAATTATAACAATTAAGCACAAGGAATATCGAGCATGAAATAATGAGCATAAATATAATATGCATGCAAGATATAAATACAAGTGAGAGAGAGAAGCAATCGTAAACACGGGAGATTTGTTTCGAGGTTCGAGCCACTTGTTTACGTCCCCGCTTTCACTGCAATGAAGGATTTTCACTATAATGATCCCGCAAGATCACTCGGTGTCGCAACACTTACAATGAGTTCCCTAATAACTCTTGGACTCGCAAGTCCCTCACTTGTTCGTGCAAGAACAATACACACCGCGAACCCGCAAGCTCGCCGAGGCCGCAACCTCTACAACTCCTCAAATATAAGGGGTGAAACACTTGATGATCTCTTCTCTTGATCACCAACAAATACTTTCACAATAAGGATCCCTGTAGGATGAATATAGCAATGAAAAAACTCAAGCTTGTGTGAGAAAACAAGATATATTGAAGAGGTAAAAAAACTCAAAAAATGCTTTTGAAAACTCAAGATAACACTCTTGAAACTCTCTTTTGGATATGAAAATGAAGTTCTAAAACTTGTTGAAAAAATTTGTGGAAGATAAGAAAAACTAGTTCCAAATACTTCTCAAAATCTTAATAAAAATTGGCCAAAAGTTCCCTTTTATAAAGGCTGTTAAAAACTAGCTGTTAAGACCAGTTCTGACCTGTCGGTCGACCGGCCAACAGTCATTTTTATGACCGTTGGGGTTGCCGGTCGACCGTCCCCAGGCCACAGAGAGGAAGCCTCTCTATCGGTCGACCGGGACCCAACCGAGAGTTCGGTGAAGCCAATCGGTCGACCACTCGGTCGATCGAGCCTAGCTACGGTCGATCGAGCCAAGGGTATTATGCGCGTGCACGTTTCTGTGCACATCGGTCGACCACTCGGTCGATCGAGCCCTGCTTCGGTCGACCTCTCAGTCGGCCGACAATAACCCAAACCTAAATTGTTAAGGGTTAAAATTCTAACTTTGAAAACTCAATAAAATTCTATTTAAATTTCATAAATTTCACAAAAAATAGGTTTATTGAAATATTTTGAAGTACAAATATGTGTGATCAAAAATCAACACATATTACAAATAATTTGAACTATTTTTGAGGTATAGAAATTAAAGCTTAAACTGAAAATCGTATTTTTCAAAAACCAACTTCAAAAATGAAAACTCATTTTTCTAAAACTTATACAAATACAAAAACAAGATATTTAAATATTTTGAAGCATAATGTGTATGGATAGAATCCAATACATAAAGAAAATGAAATATACTTATTTTTGACAATAAGCTCTAAAATAAGTTCTGATAAATACCCCTATTTTAAATATCGGCCGATTCGGCCGAGATATCGTCTGATATCTCTTTTTTTTTTACTGCCGATACGATATGGGGAAATCATTCACCATATCGTTTGCAGCAAAAAAACAGCCGATATTTGAAATATCGGCCGATATATCACCCGATATTGGCCGATAAATCGCCCAATTATTTGCCCGATATGAAATAACTTATTTATTGCACGACTGCGTGTAAATTTACATTGTTTTTTACTGTCTTTGTTAGCATATTGCATCATATTTATTAGGTAAATGATATGTATGACTCTAACCCAACTTTTAATTTATCAATATTTCATTATATATTGTGTCCAATATGAACGCCCGATATGCGCTTGTCTCCCCGATATCTCCCCGATATTCGATATCTGATATGAAAACCCCATCGATACGATTCCGATATCCGATATTTAGAATCTTGATAAATACAAAACTAGAAACCATGAACTAGAAACATCTAAATAGACAATTTGAAACAATAATGTATATGGATGAAATCTAATGCACATATAAACCATGTAAACTCGTTTTGATGAAATCTAGTCATGAAATCAAAATATATAGTCTTTGAAGTTCAAAACTAAAACCAAAACGAAAACTATTTCTCATGAAACACTATATAAATGTTGTGTGTGTTATGAGCTTGAGCAATCCACAACTAACCTATCATTTACATATTATCTTAAAATAAAATCTTAAACTTACAAACTCTTGACAAGTCTTGAAAATCTTCTTTTGAAAATCTTCTTCACCATCTCGATTTGGTCCAAACTTGATTCATGAGCTAGACTCCTCTTTGAGTACTTGATGCGATCTTGAAGCGCGAGCTCTTGAATCAACATGTGCTAACTTCAAAACTTAACTTCGAATCTTTTGTTGAATCTAAACACCGACTAAGATCTTAATTGAATATCTGAAACTAAATGAACACAAGATCATTAGTACTATAACTACATGAGTTAATCATTATCAAAACTAGAGTGATGGACCATTGGGCCAACAAAACTTAGCCATAAGGGTTCGCTGTTCTTGACAACCATCAGGGTTTGTAATCTTCTCAGCGTGAGGTGTAAGTAATTCTTATTATACTCCCCCAAAGTTTTAATAAAGTTTCTCCTCCCTTCGTTCGTGGACATACACATGATCTGTTTGATTGGTGGAACCACGCTATATTGTTTATTGGTTTTCTATCTACTTTGGAATATCTTCTTCTTCAAGTTGTCTTAATAGATCCTGTGGTTCGTTTCTGCTGCGTGCCTCAATCGATCAAGTTGTGGGGGCGTCCTCTCCTGAAATTCACAACAATTGGTATCGTAGCATACATATTATTTACCAACCTTTTTTAGTTGTCAACATTCACCTCTGACCCATAAAGCAAGTTGTTCTATGAAAATTTCGCTCCAATTTCATGGGGGATTTGCTCTCAGATATTTCTTGGCATTAAAGTGTGAACTATATATAGCCTTGTTACTTTTTAAAAAATTGCATAAGTTGGATAAAGTTATTATTTTTTTTTTGCGGAAAATTTGGATAAAGTTATATGTACCATTTGCACCATTGCCAATTGAAATCTTTGTATTCTAAAGGTTTTCTCTAACTTTTCACTTTAGAAATTGTTTCTTCTCTCTAGTTTCATCAACTAATAAAAATATCATTTGCGAACGAACATGCATGAAGGGACCTTATACTGAATTTGTCTTGTAAGTTTATAATGAATTAATGATGATCCTTACTGTAAGTCTACAACAGTGTTCTAAATATCCCCGATATAACCTCGATATTGCGTCGATATTTCTTTTACGACACCTAACCGCAATGATTTGGCACACCCAAACCGATATAGCGTTTTTCATCCAAAATCGCCGATAAATAGGCATGAACCCGATATATCGGCCGCAATTTCGCGATTTTGGACCTGATATAGCGTTTTACACCCAATTTTTAGGTTAGGTATTTGGGTAATTCGAGTGATATGGCAATGTGACATTTTTGAAGATTCTACACTTGGATAGTGATTATGGATTCATAGGCTTAATGCAAGTTATCGAGTTAAGTATATCTTAAACATATAAATATGGTGTTTTATGTGGATTTATATAATTTATACATATATTGTTTTATTGAGATGCGATTTAAGACAAGAAGATATATATATTTACAGTCTGATTTTGACATCTGATTTTTGAAAATATCCCCGATATATCCCCATCTCTGATAAATTTTTTGGGCCGATGTAGCCGGTGTGGCCGCCATTTAGAATACTGGTCTAGAGTGATAGGAAACATATCTGACTTATTTGCAAACATTATTAATCATTTCTTATATTAGATACATAATACATTGCATATTCTTAATCACATCAATAGAGCTAGTTACTTTATTTTATTTATTTTCTAAAATCCAAAACATCATTCTTAACTAAATATTACAAAGTCACAGTATTTGATTGTTTACTTGTCTTAGGTGAAGAACTTTTTCTCTCTACTCACTTTAAAGGTGCCTGTATTCGCAATCTGGTTTCTGTTTGTGAGTGTAGCCTCACTAGTAGCGCTGTAGCTTATTGTACATATCATGTTATCTTCAACCTTACCTTTACTTCTCAATTTCTTTTCCATTAGGAGAAGATGGCAGATATTCAGTTTGGTGCTCATACTGTTAGATCTCATGGAACTAAAGTACTAAGGTTCCACATGCATGACTGGCTTATATTGGTGCTTCTTGGGTGATAGATATAATACTGAATGTCATAGATCCTTTCCACCGGTTTGTTGGAAAAGACATGATGACAGATCTGAAATACCCATTCAAAGGAAACACGATACCGTTTTGGGCCGTACCAGTATGTCCTTTCATTTCTTACAGTTATCTTAAGAAAGAACATTTTCTACAAAGGTTCATTAATGCAACATTACTATCACTCTTCCTCTGACAGATTTTGGGAATTTTACTACCTTTTGTAATCTTTTTTGGCATTTACTTCCAAAAGAGGAATGTGTATGATTTGCATCAAGCCGTACTAGGTACGTCTGCTTTTTGTGTATTAAATTTTATCAGAGTTTGTGATTTTTGTAAAACAGGAATGTATCTGAATTCTAAGTTGGTTGATATGTTTGCAGGCATTTTGTTTTCTGTGCTTATAACTGCTGTCTTAACGGATGCGATTAAGGATGCTGTTGGTCGACCACGGCCAGATTTCTTCTGGCGCTGTTTTCCTGATGGAATAGGAGTAGGGATACTCATTTCCCTGTTTGAGCTCATTGTTTTTGTAATACATTTAGTTCCCGTTCTGGTTAATGTTGCATAACTTATTTGTATCTTGTTGAACATGTCATGTCCAGGTTTTTAATAATGTTACCTCAGATGTTATATGTACTGGGAAAAAGAGTGATATCAAGGAAGGGCACAAGAGTTTTCCTAGTGGACATTCTTCATGTAAGCAACACTATTCACTTTCTTGTTTTGATAATTTTTGTTTTAATGGTCGCTTCAGATCATCAACTCTTCGGCAATTATAATTGCATTCGAGCATCCTTTATTTTGTGGTGTGACTATACAATTTTCTTTTATGCATGCATGCTTTATTTCCTTGTGCTATATGATGTGGGGTCATTACTACAGTTTTACTGTACTGTAACTTATTTCTATGATGAGATATACTTAGTGAAGCATGCACCATGTACAGGCTTATCTGCCCCCCCGCCAAAAACACACCTTTAGTTTTCATAGCTACTAGTGAGCCTCAATGAACTCTTACATCGGCATGGACACTACCCTTTTCCTACATTTCTCCGTCCTCCTTCGTTTGACTTTGAGAGGTGTAGGGAAGATGTTAACGATGGCTGTGAATACACATATGGAGTGTCTGCTTCCCTTTGAAACATGTTTCTAATGGGCTTTGTGGCCATGGGAATTTGTGATTTTCTATCCATGATGATAGTCTATGTCCATACATCAATTTTCTTATATTGTCAAATTTTCAGGTAAAATGGTTGTTTAGGGTGTCTCACTGCAAGTAGAGCCACTACACTTTTGTAGCAGTAGGGCTTGTTCATGTGTTCATTTTCATGCACATCAGTTGCTCTAACTAAACCAAGCAAAGGTTGCTCCTGTTGCGTGCTTGCAAGTTGCAGCAATTGGAGCCTTGCAGGTGCAAAGTTTGAATTTAGCACCAATCTCACCAGAATATTGACCCACAACAAACAAACACCTGGCCTCCATTTACGGCACTTTCACCTGCATTAGATGAAACACTGGAGCTGCAGCTCTTCTTATTGCCACAAATCTACATGCAGCTTTTGGCGCATTGCAGTTCATTACTATTGTCACCTGTTTGTATGAAGTCGTCACCTAACTTGACAAGGCTCCCAAAAAGAAAAAAACACTAACAAGATTTTTATGACCAGCTATCCCGTTGAAATAAGATTTTATGTCCAGCTGCCCATTTGAAATCAGCCCTCCTTTAAGTTATTAGAATTGGAAACTTGGCAAAAGAGGATCATGCTATCAAACAATGAACATGCGGATAGGTTGGAGAAGTTTCCTCTTTAATCAGTCATGCACTCAAGCATGATAGTTTGATGCCCTTTTGACTGAATGAGTAAAGTGCACATATACTAATGGATTAATGGCAAGGCCAATTTTCCAAGGAACATGACTCAAATCAACCTGGCTCTGATACTAATTTGATGCAGAACTAAATAAGAGAAGAAGATAAGAGGGGAAAAATAAGGAAATAAAGATTAATTTGAGCCTCAGCATCCAGGAGATCTCTCTCTTACTCTGCACATCACTATGTAATAGATTCAATTTGTAAAGCAAATCAGCATGCTTCAACAAAAAGGGTTTAATTCAAATCATCACAGTCTACCATCTTCAAAGTTCAATACCTAACTATATATAACCTACAATACTTGTACCATACGTACCATTATCGATAAAATAAACCATCAATCAAATCTACCCAAATCCAAATTCATATAAATCCTAAATATCAACCAAATGCATCTTCTCAGATCTCTTCAAATCTAAATCCTAAATCTTAGTAAATCCTAGCCGTTTGATTCCCCCATCAATACTCCTATCAAAATTTCACGACATCTGGGAACCCAAACTTAGTGATTATGTTCCTACGGAAAATTAATCACCAAAACTATCAGAAGGTACGTGCAACATCCACCAAATTGTCATAAACTATCCCCCCAAATTTAAATATGGGTTATTCTTCTCTAATTTTTTCTATATTTTTTTACTTAACTACCCTCCATCGACGCATCATTCTAGACCATGTCACGTCCTTTTTTTTCTCATTGACATGTCCTAAGGAGCTTTTCACTCAATCATTTTCTTTTCCTTTCTTTGCTCTTCTTTCCTTTTTTCTTTTTTTCATTTTGGGCGGAGACGAGTATGGCCGAAAAACGCAATGGTGACCAACCTCATATAGGCTCCCTCAAGCCATAACAATAATTATTATTATCCATCGAAGCCGTATTGGAGAAGGCAGCCTAGTTCAGGCCTATGTTTGAAACTATTTTAGTTTGCTCATATATTTAATTATTTGTCTCTGTTGTCAATATTATAATTTGTCTGTTATTGTTCAAGTGGTTGCTTGTGAGAGGTCATTAGGTCAATCCTTGCAATTGCATGTTTTAGAATTTTATTTTTAAAGATATAAGCATTTAAACATATGAGGCACAAAATCCTAAAACTTGTAATTTTCAACTCATACATATACATATATATACACAAACACATACATATACACATACATATACATATACATTTACATGCATATACATTTACACACACACACACTCTCTCTCTCTCTCATACATATACACATGCACATACACGAACGCGCGCGCGCGCGCGCACACACATATTATGCGGGGGCTTGGCCGAGTGGCGTGTCTTGGATTCGTTCCAAGAGGTCACGGTTCCGAAGCCTCCCCTGGGCGTGTGAGGGCATTAAGGTACTGAGTTTGCTTCCCAGTAACCGATAGCTCGAGCACGCCAAGTGGATACTTGGGATTAGTCTGGAGGCTAGTTGACCACTACAGAGATTTATCCCTAACAGAGTGGGGTGTTCTGGACTTTCTGGTATACCCTGGAAGTAACCTTTCCAATATATATATATATATATATATATATATATATATATATATATATATATATATATATATATATATATATAAAAATAAAATTGTCTAGGTTCATTGACCCAAATACTTGAACTTGAATCCAGCTTATATTCCTCTGGGCCTGAAATCAAAGCCTAATTCCTGCCCAGTTGCAAAAATGAGCCAGTATGGACCCACTGCTAGTGTTTTGGTCTCAGTGTCAGTTCAGGGATTAGGCCAATTAATCTAATCGCCAGTGCTGCCAACATGGCCACTGTGGTCTAGCACACTGCCTGCTTTCACCTCTTCATCACTTGCTTCTCTCTCTACCATCCTCGATGCCAACAATAGTAACTCTGCCATAATTTTTCTGCTGACCACATGTCATCCACCCCATTGTCAATGGACACTGCCTTTTCTCGTGCTCACCACCACAAGGATCAAATCCATTGACTCGTCTGCCTTTGTTGACACCAACAAGTTGATGAGCTTTCAAAGCATTCAACAGCTTCTTTAGGAAAGCACCAATCATTGTCAACATTCTTTGAGGTAATTTGACTTCTCAAAAACAATTCTGACACCTGATGACAATCGAATTATGTGACTTATTTTATTTGTTCGTTTTCTCGTTACTTGATGTATAGTTTTACCCCATAGGATTGCTTTGAAGTTTGGAATGTCAAAATAAATCTTTTCAGAATCATTGCCTTATTTCCATTAGATATCAGCACTCGGAGTTGGCCTAGAATGACCATTCTTTCTTATCCAAGGTCCTTTATCTTCACTGTGGACCATGGACAACTCAATCTTAGATCTCAATATCTCTTGTGAGTACTTGGGTGGACATCTGTTCTCATGAGAGGTTATTTTATTGTTTTGTTATTTTGTTTGGGTTTCAATCTTTATTCCTTTTGAAATTTCAATTTTCATCTTCTTCATGGAGAGTTGTGGTGAGATTATATGTTATAATTCCTTTGGAATGCTGATATTAGAGGAGAGGATAAGATGGGGAGGTGATTCAATGCATTCCACCTTCTTTTTCTGTTAAGAAGGTGAAAAGGCAGTAGAAGAACCTTAGTATTAATGGTACTCAAGTGAATTTTGAATAAGTTTATTGGTATTGGTTAAATATAAGCTTATTGACAGTATTGTTAGTAGTTTTACAATGATTTTGAGATAAATATCTGTTATTAAAAATTATACACATAAATAGTTAAATAAAAATCCTAATTTTACTATTAGGATGTAATATTCAACTCATTTTGAAAAGAATATCTATATTTTTGAAAAGGATGTAATGTTAAACTTCATCCAACTGCCACTCTCTCTCTCTCTCTCTCTCTCTCTCTCTCTCTCTCTTCTCTCTCTCTCTGCGCGCGCGGGCGCGCGCGCGCGCTGCGTGTGTGTGGATGAAAGAGGGTACTTTCCATGAAAAAATGGTGGTTGGAGTTTTCATCTTGAAACTAAGGGTACTGTAGTCATCTTTTAGCAACCTATTATTTCTGTGTGATAATTTCTTGTAATTGTGGAACTTTGAGGTATGGATCCATAATAAATTGTATAGGTTGTCTCTCATAATTTTGCTAAGGTAGTTTGTGATAATTTGGCCAAAGTACTCAAACTAGGAGTCATTTCAAGAGTCATGCTTCCATAGTTGGTCTAGTTGGTACATGAATGCCTGACTACCAACTATTTGAAATGTTTTTGTGCCACCACAGCTAAACTGTTGATGATCTAATCCTAATACATTTCCCCATTGTTAGTAGTCTAAGACTCTCTACGAAGGATAACTTCAATGATAAATGTATTTGCTGTTTATTTTGATTCTTGTAGTAAATGGCATGGCATGACATGAGGGTCCTCATTTCTTTTGTTATTATTTATAATTCCCTTTTTAGCATGGTTTAAAAAATTGGCTGATCCCTATATATATATAATTAATGTACATAACACACACACACACTTGTGTCCTTCCAAAAAGATTTAAGCTCGAATCCTTCCAACTCAAATACAACCCGCCGATATTCGAATACTAGATCCACTCTGTTGAAGTTGATCTATATTTTTCAAGTATCTATAAACTAAAAATCAAGTGTTTTGAATAATTTTTTCCCATCCATCAAGCGGCGCAAAATGGCCGGCCGAAGGTAGTGAGTTGGTTAGATCTATGTCTTTAAACATACAAATTCTCGATCCGGCCATTTGATTATGATCTAAACATTTAAAAACCCTTAGAAATCAATTTTTGTTAAGTTTCAAATGTTGTACGCTGTTAAACTAACCAACTCACTATTTAGGCCGTCCGTTTTTCCTACTTGATGCAAAAGCAAAAAGTATTCAAAACACTTGATTTTTAGTTTACAGATACTTGAAATAATATAGATCAACTTCAACGAAGTGGATCTTGTATTTGAATGTCGGATGTTGGTATTTGAGCGGGAAGGATTCGGCCTCAAATCCTTTTGGAAGGACACAAGTCTATCTCATTCTTTTGGAAGGACACAAGTCTATCTCACCCCCCCCCCCCCCCCCCCCCACCCAAAAAAAAAAAACACCCACCCTAGTATCTTATCGGGTTTTGAGTTATCTAATATGATATTAACCCTATAATATCAGTCAATATGTGCTCATATTGCCGATATTAATAGCTGATGTTGGTTCTGATGCTAAGATTTTAAATCATACCTTTTAGTTTGCTAGTTGGTTTACAGTATGCTATTTGTAATGCCAGTAAATGTGTGGAACACTAGTTTAAGAAAAATTTAGATAGTTGTCAAAGCTTAGGTAACTTTTAAGAGAATTTTTTGCGTGCAGTTTCATTGCCTATTTTTCTTACCCCGTTAATTTTCTAAAAACTTTTGCATATGCAGGGTCTTTTGCAGGTCTGGGATTTCTCTCATGGTATCTGGCAGGAAAAATCAGAGCGTTTGACCGCAGGGGCCATGTTGCGAAGCTTTGCATTGTATTTCTTCCTCTACTTTGTGCAGCGCTTGTCGCAGTTTCACGAGTGGATGACTACTGGCATCACTGGCAAGATGTATTTGCTGGAGGCATTTTAGGTTTGTGTTTTACGATTATTCATCATTGGTTTTAACACTTGTATTTCTTTTGAGAGTCTTTTACTGATTGTATCCATGTGGCTGGATTTTTCTACTTTTCAGGATTGGTGGTTGCTTCTTTTTGCTACTTGCAATTCTTTCCACCCCCTTATCATGTCGACGGTATGTAATCTGCACCTGTATATTATTTTTCTATAACGTTGACTGAGTATATGTATAGATGAGACTCACCATGCACTACTCCTTTTTGATTGTGGTACACTCATCTCCATCACTCTCTGAAATATTGACTCCAGAAGGAATGGGGGGTTTTTATATCTGTAAAGTGGAGGATTTTGTGAGACCTTTTATATATCATATTAACCCACTGGGAGAGGAATTTCAAAGGCATGTGACTTGTGATAGGGAGATCACAAGTTCCACGAATGCCTTCAACAAAAATAGCAAGAGCTAATTCCTCTCCCATATTTAGGGACACGGTGGCAAAGGCAACCTTGTACTCAATCAAAAAAGGTCATAAGAAAAAAACAGATACTGTCTTACAAAGAAATTCTGAATTTAATTATTGATATAGACAACATTTTTTGAGTTAAGATATCGACGACATTTTTTTGAGTTTAGATATAAACAACGTGTTACTTATTCTTTTGTGCACATGCAAGTTATAGATGAGTTTCCTAATTTGATTTTCTATTGTGGAGGACATTCTGTTGTTAGAGTATTAATAGTTTTTAATTTCTTGATTAGTGAATATCCATGACACGTAGGAACACTTCCCCTAACCTTAACTTGGTGTGTCTGACACGTCCGTACAAAACAATGGTTGCCCAACCATATTTGACACTTTTTTGTGAACCATGCAAGCACACCCACATACACAATGAATCATGTTTGTATGCAGTAAATAGAACCTTCACATGAATTCCAAATTTAATTTATCTACGGGGAACTTATCCTGCTTCGGACAATCAGTTGGATTGGAGCAGATATGATACTGGATCAAGTGCTATGAACTTCACTAATTCCCAAACGAAGTTTTAACTACATAAAAAGGTCATGTGTAACAATGGTTCGAAATCTCGGTCGAGTGTGATACGAATCGGAACCGGCCAAGACCGATATAAAAACGGCCATATAAAATCGGAATCAACCATAGAAATGAGAATCAACCTAAAAAAAAGAGCAAAAAAAGAAGAATGAACCCTGCAGCTCGGTCTGTGAGAAAGTTGGAATTGGTCGTGGAAATGAGAATCAGCCTAAAAAAGAATGAACCCTGCAGCTTAGATGAGAGAGAGAGAGAGAGAGAGAAGTACTTGGGTCAGCTGTAATAGCGCACCGATCAAGTTGTCGATCAACTATGATGAAGAGAGAACGCTAGATCTACAGTTAACTCCTTCATTTTGTCTTTCTTTCTTTTCTATTTTATGTTGTGACTTGTCAACTTATTTAGGTCATTTTGTGCTCATGTGCTGGCAATTGTCGTTCAATGCATTTGTGCCTCTATTTAAAGGGAATTTACTTAAAATCTCTTTACAACGTCTATTTTGCATAATTATGACTTATGCATACAAATTAAAGCCGAATTACAAAAACTACCAAGAACTTGATTTTTTTGGTCAAAAATTTATGCAAAATAAAATAAATATAGAAAATTTTATCCTAAAATATTTCATCACACAATAAGTAAATATCAATATAATTATTTATTTAAGTAATTAATGATAAAATAATATTTCTCTGGAAATTATTATAAAATGAGCTGAAATGTTTATTTAATAAATTATTAATAATAAAAATATGCAAGTCTATGGGAGTCAAAATTGAGTGTGCTCATTAAGGAAGTTGGCTCTTGACCATTTTATGCTAATAAATAAACTAATGCAAAAAAATAGTCAAGTAGAAAAATAATTTAAAGAACATAGAAAAAAACCAAAAATGAAATTTCAATTGAGGCCAATATGCTAATTTTATATAATATATTTTCAATTTTATTTTCAATTAATTAATTTTTTATTTAAAAAGACCAGTTCAGATCAATCTCTATTTTTTAAAAAGGTGGACATGAATATCATTAATCACTCATCTGAGTTATATCTCAATATCTTTTACTTATCCTTTTATTTACGTAAGTTTAATTTTCAGAGACCTTCCCTAAGTGTAGATTAGTATCACTCCAGCTATTATATTATGTTGTATTTCTTAAGAATATGATCAAAAGCTTAACTCTTCGTAATAAATTTTAAACTATTGTAAGTATGTTAATATATTTTTAAAATAATATTTACTTATTTGTTTAAAAAATGTCAAGTTGAATAATTTTATGAAAATTAATTAATTAATTATTAAATTAGCAAACTTAAAACTTAAAAAAACATAAATATTAAAATTGTTACCATGAATATAATTATCTAATAAAAATTACCTTTTGGACACTCGTTATATCTTTATTAGTTTGTTAGAAAAAGATCTATTAAAACTTATATTATTTACTTTGGCGTTGAAATGTACTTAGTTTTGTTGAAATGTGATTCAAGTAAATAAATATGTTAAAATGCTACTAATTATTTGATAATTTCTATTTTTTTAATTTTTTTATCGAGACTGATATCACGAAGACGAAATGGCTGGTATGACCGATTTTGATACTTAAAACTATTGACCGGTTTTGGTTCCGATTCCGAGATTCCGAACCATGCGTGTAAACCATTAAAATTGTAGCACCATTGAAGTATCATCAAATGTAGTGACAGGTGACTCCTTAAATTATATGAAGGAAGAATTTACCCAAGAAAATTCACTTGGAACTAGATTTTTGAAATTGAAATATTATAATTATTTTCTTGTGAACCTTTTGATCTGTTGAGCTTCTTCTTGATTTGTCTGAGACCATAGGATTTTACAAAAAATTGTGAGTTCCTGTTATGTATATATATGCATCTGACAAGTACTAGGAATCCGTTTGTATCAAGTGGAAGAGAGGGTATAATCTAAAGGTGTGACTGAACCAAGAGCCAACTTGATGTGACCTCAATAGGTTTATTGATTAAATTCTATTATTTACATGAGTTGGATATGGTGAGAATCAAATACTACCATGTTAGTCTTAGTTTTAGAAAAATCAAGGCTTAGGAATCTGCGGTATGCATTTTTTTTTGGCTGGTGTAATTTTGAAATTCCTTTTCTCCATGAGTATGAGTGTTAGGAATCTGGTTAAAGGTGTAATATGCACCAAGATGGATTAGTTAATAGGCTTAAACCCAATTTGTCCCAAATTGGGAAACTCTTATAAAAGTATTGGGTCAATTTATTTAACTATGTCATTTTCTGCTATTCAATATAGATTAGCCGTTAGAATTAGTTGGGACTTCAACTTATAGGTACGAGCATATATTAATTCCAATGATGAGTCACCTCAAATGGTCAAATCACTATAGCTTGATGACGTGACATTCTCAATGTTCTTTTTTGCGAAAACATCACCAGATTTATGGTGAGTATATCCTTTCTTGTAGTTAGCAATGTTGTTTATTGTTGGTGAGTGAGTCCCTAATTTTTCCCAGCCCATTTCCAACTATTTTTAAGCGAATCCTTTACAAGTTCTCTTTTCTCTCTTAAAATTCTCGTCAAGAATATTGGTCTGGATTTCTCAATACTACCATGAATTATGACTCTTTTTCCAAATAACTTCCTAAACTATCAAATTCCCAAAACACTACCATAAAATATTCCTCGATTTCTCAAATAACCCCTTCCTTCATTCTGTCGTTCAAGCAGCTGTCACGTGATTGTGACGTGTCTTTCTCTGACCAAATTGCCCCTAGTTCTACCAGTATAATACATGAGTTTATTATTTCTTATAGTTGTAATCTCTTTCTTTAATAACCCAACCACCATCGCACCCACCCTCTCTCGTTCTAGCGCACCAATTCCCTTCTTCTTCTTCTTGTTGAAGGGGTCCTCTATCAGTACAATACTCTTTCAGTACAAAAGCGCTCCTATCAGTACAAAAGGCAAAAACCCTAACCTTAGAGCCTATTCAAGCTTATGCTCACTTTTTCTTCTCCAAAAAAGCCTCCCATTTGATCTCTAAGGCTGCTAAATGATCCTCTTTCAATTCATCCTCTTGTAGCTTCTCAAACCCTCCTACCTTCTCATCCCCCTAAAAAGCCTCCACTTTGATTTGCAAGAAACAATAGGAAAGATCAGTCTTTTATCCATTAATTAACCTTGAACTCTAGATTCATTGTCATATATTGTATACCGCGAATTCTAACAAGATGTTGACCGTAGCAATTGCCGCCGATGAACGAAGAGTTTGCAAATATGCCGCCTTCTCCGTGAGCGAGTGGTTAGTTCGGGTGGTGGTGTGGGTGGCTGGGTATTTGGGAAGAGGGTTTTGTGGGGAAAAAAAGGTTGCTTTTTGATTATTTCTGGAGTAGTAAAGGTAGTGAGGTCATTTCCTCTCCTCCATTAATGGCATTTAGCACTAGAATGGGAAAAACATACTTTATTGTAGTATTTTAGGAATTTGATAGTTAGGGGTTATTTTGGAAAACAGTGATACTCCAAGGTAGTATGTCTATCATAGACTTTCCAACAATCTCCCCCATGACCACATTACGTCCCACTTAGTTTTTTAACCACTCTGGCTTTGTCGAGTTGTTTATCTTTCTCTTCACAAGGTATTTGTCTATTAACTTTTGCACGCTTATGAAGTTAGGCTATAGTTGCTTATAGGTGCCAGGACTCCACATTCAGTTCAAAGTTCCAAACCGTGTCGGCAACTTATGTGTTAATAACCCTCCCTTTTAGGCCTATTTTGTGCTGGTTGGGTCTTTTTGAAGCTGGAGGCGTTTTTAAACTCTGGAGATGTGTGACAAGATGGATTGGTTTATATGTTTTGATAAACCCAATTTGATCTCAAGGGAAAACTTCTTTGGAGTTTTAAGCCCAAACTTATTTAACATCTATCCTTCTAATCTCCTTATTGACATGGGACTAATCCCTCATCCTATTTACCTTAGTTTTTCCCCTCCTGGTCCAACAATCACCCTTGTTGTTGTCGCTTGTCATTCAGATTCTATGGATGCTTGTCAATTGCAATATTAATCTTTCAGCTGATCTTTGATGCAAGCATTATTGTAGCCATATGAATGCCATGCCAAAATTGTCTTGGCAACACCATAGCTTTTCAGTGACAGATCTATTGGAAGTCTGTGTTATCTGAAATCTTAAATTTTGAGTTAGCTCAATGTCGAGTTAGTGGTCAGGCCGAAGAAGGCAAATGTCACTTCCTTGTTGGTGTTTCATTAATGTCTGTCATGTTGATTATCTATTTTCTTGAAAAACGTTTCTGAATCTTCTCGTGTTTTTTTTTCTCGTCAGGTTGGGGGCCTCATGCGTATTTTAGGTCGTTGGCGGATACTGGGAACAACGGTGCGGTGCCTTCTACTACCACGAATCATCTCACTCTTAATTCCAGGCCGCTGGAGATGGAGACGGTTTCGGTTCCTTCCGGGCATCATAATCAGTTCAACAGAAGAGATTCAGGTTCAATTTTAGAGGATGTAGAATTGGGTGGTGGGAGATAATACTGATTTGATTTCTCGCTTTGTAAGCACATACGAATTTCACCAGATTTCTGTTGTAAAAAAGGAACCCTGAGGATGTGTTGCGTGCACGTCTCGTCAGTGAGCCTGGTTCTTTTCTTTCTTTCTTTTTAGATTTCTCAAGCTCTGGATGTAACATAGGAGTGCTTTTGCACCACCATTGTACAGAGCAGTTGTCGTTGTTGCTGGATTTTTTTTGATGATTAGATATCAGCCATTTCTTTGTTTCATATGCTTGTGAAATGTGAATTGCAGCGTTTTTTTTTTTTTCTTCTTTTTAGTAACTTTGCAGACCATCTTTGAAATGAGTTTAAACATGTTCTTGTCTGCTCAAATTGGGCAAGTCCACCCCAAAATATTTGAAACTAAAATCGGCCTTTTATAAGTAACTGTAATTGACTAAAATTCAATAAAATATTATGAACTTTTACCCGTTTGAAGAAGGGGGACAATTTGATCCGCCGGGGCGGTGCATTGCGGTGATCCCCCCATCTATAATGGGGCGGTTTTTCATCGATGTGAACTGGGCGGGAGTTTTCCGTTAAATTATGTGGGGATGGGGTGGGTTTGGTATTGACTATTCCGCACCGAAACCGTCTTTGTGTGTGTAATATAGGAAAATAATTTTATGAGAATTATTCTCAAACTAAGTTTCATGAGAATTTCATAGTGAGTTACCTCATAGATGGTACGAACCGTTCTCATAAGATCATTTTCCTATATACATATTATAAATATATTATAGAATTTAAAATTTAAATATATACAGTCCACACCCGGGCCTTAATTCATTCCATTATAATATTCTCTCAACTAGCCAGCTGTCACATTAGTACACAGGCAACACCATTCCCATGAGGCCAATCTTATGGGAGAGCAAATCTTAACTCAGTTTCATAATTCTTTTCCTTAATAACAATTTCTTCTCTTTTATTTTCTCTTATTTGCAATTTTGAGTTATGCTGACGGCCCCTCAAGCTTTTCGTTTCTTTGTTGTTCTTGTTTATAAAATATTAAAATATGTGATATGTGCAATTGTATTATTGTATTTAGTGAATGGTGATCATTATTTTTGATAATTTGGAGGAAAAAATTTCAGTATAACATTCATCAAGGGATTACATCAATATATATATAAGTGGAGAGTGAAATAAAGAAAGTATCCATCTCTAGATATAATGTATCACATGTCTATATGAAAGTATACATGTTTAGATATAATGTATCACATGTCTATTTGAAAGTATACATGTCTAGATACAATGTATCACATGTACATGTATAGATACAATGTATCACATGTTGCATAAGGGTATTTAACACCCCCCTCAAACTCACGGTGGATCAAACATCGAGAATTTGAACAAAATCTTATGAAACTGAGTTGAGGTCTGCGCCTTTGTGAATAAATCAGCCAACTGAGCTCCGGAAAGAACATAGAGAAGAGTGATCCTACCTTTTTCATATTCCTGACGAGTAATATGACAGTCGATCTCAATATATTTTGTGCAATCATGAAAAACAGATTTAAGGTGATAACAATGGCACTCTTGTTGTCACAATGCATGGAACAGGAGCAACCCAAAGACACTCATATCACAGGAGGTGACGTAACATCGAAAGTCTAAAGTTTTATCAGCCATAGCATGATATTCGACCTTGTTTTTGGACCGAGACACAACATCTTAATGCTTGCTACGCCAAGAATGAAAGAGGAATGCAAAAATGCAGAAGCCTGTGGTGGAGCGGCGTGTGGTCCAGATCATCGGCCTATCCAGCGTTAGAATAAGCTCGTACAGAAAGAGACGAATCAGAACTGTATTACAATGATCGAGAGATGATGCTTTCGGAGATAATGAAGCACACACAAATAATGTCGTATAATGAACTGATGTGGGAGCACTAACAAACTGACTGAGGACATGAACAGTCTGAGAAATATCTGGTCGAGTAGCAAAAGGATATATAAGAGATCCCACCCTTTTTGGTATCATGTAGGCTGTGGACCTGCAGTAATAGAGTACCATCATCATGTCTGAGTTTGAGATGAAGCTTCTAGGTGTGAAAACAGAAGAGGATGTGGAATAGCAGGACCACTCAGGGTGGGAGCTCAAGAAGATCAGCAATGTACTTCTACTGAGATAGTAGATAGCCATGAGAGGAGTAGGCAACTCAATACTAAAAAAATAGCGGACAAAATCCAAATCTTTCATTTCAAACTCAGACTGGATGCTGCTTCAGAGATGCAATAGCGACATGATCACTTCTGGTAATAACCATGTCAGCATATAAGATGAGAAGCACCATACCATGGGGAGTGGAGCGTCAAAATATTGCATAATCAACCATACTTTGCGTGTAACCAATAGATAGGAGAGACTGCCAGAAATGCTCATACCAAGCGCAGGGTGCCTGATTTAGATCATAAAGAGCTCATTGAAGTCTACATACATGTCCAGGTGGAACGAAACATCAAGAAGAGACTGCATATAGATAACCTCAGAGAGATCACTATTCAGAAAGGCATTTTAATATCCATCTGATAGAGTGGCCACTGTCGAGCAACAGCAAGGGCAATAAGAGCGCGAATAGATACCATTTTGGCCACAAGAGCAAATGTCTTTCTCATAATCAATACCATACTCCTGTGTGAATTCCCTAGCAATGAGACGAGCCTTGTACCGTCCAACATAACCATCAGAGTTGGTCTTGATTTTACGTCTCCATTTGACGCTTACTGGATTTGCACCAGGTGACATGGAAACAAGATCCTAAGTATGGGTGCGTTGGAACGCTGCTAGTTTCTCATTGCATGTTGTCATTCTGGAGATTTGACAGCCTCAGAATATGATTTAGCTCCTGTAGAGAGTTAACAGAGACAAATACTGAAAACTCTGGAGAATATGTGGTAGCTGAAGTGCAATACCGAGCAGGAGGGTAACAGTTGCGTGGAAGAATTCTGCGAGGAAGAGAGTGATCACCAGGTGAAGTTGGAGCAGGCATATGTGACGTATCAGTAGTAGTACCATCATAGATGAGAAAAAAGACTCAGTGAGTTGAGAAATTGGTGAGACGGATGGTGTATAAGTGGGTGGAGAATGTTTGTATACAGGAATAGGTTGATTGAAAGACTCTGAGAATGTGCTGGCGTCGAGAAATGAGAGATCCTCTTTGGAAGAAGAATGATAGTAAGGATAAGAAACTTTTTCAAAGAATGACATATGTCGAGCAATGCCAAGGCATTTGATAATAGAGTCATAATACTTATATCCTTTATAAGCAGAGCCATATCTAAGAAAAATATATTTACTAGTTTTGGAGGACAGTTTATCTCGTTTCTGAGAAGTGAGGAGAACAAATCAAACACATCCAAAAGCACAAAAAAGAAAGTAATCACAAAAATGACCATGCAGATGAGTGTATGGAGAAGGCGTAGCAACAACAGAGGATGGACTGATAATAATGAGTAGAGCTGCAATTAAAATTGCTTCTGCCCAATAACATTTAGAACTGATGTAGAAAATAACAATAATCTCGTAACCTCAAGAATATGTCTATGTTTATGCTCGACAACTCTATTTTGTTGATGTGTGTGGACAAGATTATTGAGAAATAGTGCCATGAGATTTTAACAAGGTAATCATGGAGGATGAAAGATATTCTCTAACTCCTTCATATTGGAAAATTTTTATACATTTGTGAAATTGAGTATAAATCATGTTTTTTAATTCAGTATAGATTTGCAATAGTTCAGATTGATTTCGTATGAGATAAATCCACGTGTATCGAGAGCAATCATCAATAGGGGTGTCAATTGGGTCGAGCCGGCCCGGCAATCTGCACGGCCACGACCTGGCCCAAGAAGGACCCAGGTCGGGTCTGGCCCGGGTCTGGGGAAAAGTCGAGCCGGCCCCTGGTCCGCCAGAGGCGGCCCATGGCCCGGCGGGCAGTGCCAAGCCCGGGCCCGCCCGTCCAAAAGACAAACCCAACAGCTATAATAGTCGTTAGGCTGACGGGGCCAGGTCGGGCTCGGCCCGTACGCCCAGCCCAGCACAACAGCTATTATAGCCATTGGGAGGGGGTATTTGCAAATTTTTTTGCAAATACCCCCTCGCCTCAATCCCAACGGCTATTGTAGCCGTTAGGGGCATTTGCAATTTTTTTCGCAAATACCCCCCTGACAGGTATAAGCTTTTTTTTGCAAAAATAAACTGTAAAAAAAATACTCCACTTCTCCTCTATAAATACGTCAACTTTCTCACTTCATTTTATCACAACAAAAACTACTAATTTTCATCTTCCTCAAACTCTACAAGCTCTCTTACAAGCTCTATAAGCGAAAATACTGCAACAATTAAGATTTTGAAAAATTATTTAAAACCCGTTTTGAATGAATTTTTTTTCATATTCGATGTGTTTTGTCATATTATTAACACTAGTGTACAAGATGGTTTAAAAATTAATGATTATATTCAAAAATTAAGAGATACTATTATATTTATTAAAAATTGCGGCCCAAGAAGAGAAACCTTCAGACAAATTTGTTCGGGTTTAGGGTTAACTGCTAAAAAATTACCTCAAGATATAAGAACTCATTGGAACTCGATAAATAATATGTTGAGTAAAGTGATTCCTTATAAGGAGGCAATAAATAGGTTTATTTATGTAAAATTGCCTAACTGTTTTATTTCCGATGAGGAATGACAAATTTGTGAATGGATTTGTGAATTTTTAAAAAGATTTGAAAGAATAACAAAAATTATTTTCTAGTATTTATTATCCAATGACAAGTATAATATTTTATGAGTTAACTGAAATAAGTGAAATATTTTTTGAATGTAGAAATATTGATTCTATTTAAGATATTATTGCTCCCATGGAGAAAATTTCTTTTTATCTTGTATTTTGTTGCTATTATGGATCCTCCGATTAAATTTAATGGATGTAAATTTTTACTTGAAATTTTTTATGAAAGGATGAACTATGAGGATAGTTCTACCCTAATGTGAGCAGATATTGATTCTTCTATAAATAAGTTATATGATTTTTGTGAAACTACTTATGAAAATAAACAATCTTCTTCATCTCAAATTCTTCAGCCTCTAGTATAGAAGTTTATTATTTTCTGGTCTTTTAGAAGCTTCCAAAAAATTTAGAACTTCTGACTCTTTAAATGAATTTTATTATTATATCCAATATGTTGTGATTTCTGAGATCGATCTAGACTCAGGATCTTAAAATTTTTATATATTGACACGGTGAAAATCACAAACATCAATTTATCCTGTGTTTTCCATCATGGCACGTGATTTACTAACTCCTCTGGCATCTACAATAGCTTTGAAGTCTGCTTTTAATACAGGTAGTCGAGTGCTGACTGATACGAGAAACCGTCTGGCATCGGATGCGATCGAGATGACCATATGCGAGAATGATTGGCTAGATGCGGAAAAAAGAAGTCAAAATAAAATAATTGACGATCTCATGGCAAAGTCTCCAAAAGACTCCCTAGAAGATGAATGTAGACTTGCATTTCTTTATTTATGATTGATAAAATGTGTGAAGAATGAAGACTTGAAATTTTTTTTATATATTAATGATAAATTTGAAAATTTTCAATTTATACTTCAATTGTATTTGTATCCATTATCCATTTTATTGGATCATTAATAAAAAATATATATTTTCATTTCATGCCTTGTAATTTTCTTTACTATTTTTGTCACAACTTGAATAAGTAAAATTTTGGGATTTTTTATTTTTTTTAGATTTTTAGGATTTTTTTTGAATTCTTAAAGAAATTTTTAAGTTTTTTTAATCTGTGGGCCAACACTGGTCGGCCCGGGGCCAGGGCACTCGGGCCTTGGGCCATGCCGAATCGGGGCCCGGGTCAGGCCGGGCCGCATGCTTGTTGGTCGGGCGGGCTGGGCTCGGCACGGCCCAACTCCTGGCCCGCCGTGCCCGGGCCCGGTTTAGCCCGACACGGCCCAATTAACACCCCTAGTCATCAACAAAACAAACATAATAATTGTAACCAGAAAGAGAGGAGATAGGAGTTGGACTCCAAATATCAGAATGAACTAAATCAAAGATTTTTGAAGCAATGTGATTGCTAGTCAAAAGGTGTAGCAACTTTTAGCAAAACGATAACCTTCACAATTATTTGAGGTAGAAAACTGAAATTTTTCTAACACATCATAATCAGACAGTTTTTAACCTAGAGGTAAATAAATATCCCAACCAATGATTCCATAATCGGAGGTGACGGAGAGACTAACTGCAAGATGTGGCGGTGAAGAAAGATGAAGAGACTCAAACTGATATAAGTCATTGACCTTACGTCCTATCCCAATTGTTCTTCCGGTGTGATCCCGAACAATACAAGAAGTGGGCGTAAATAAGACATTGCGATTATAATTGATGAGTTTGCCAATAGATAGTAATTTCATGATAAATTTGGGAATGCAAAAGACAGAAGGCAAGGTGAGTCTACCTGACGGATCAGAAGTGGGAGTAATGTTATCAGACTGAGTGATTGTAAGAGGTGAACCATTGTAGTGTATATATAGGTTGAATCAGAAACAAGATAAGAGTTTGTAAGGACAGAAAGATCAAAGGTCATATGGTGAGTGCCACCTGAGTCAAATATCGAGGGGGTACATAGGTAGCAGACATGACGGTGAAATTAGAAGTCAAAAAAGCTCCAGTGATACCTAGATTTTTGAGTTAGATATGAGGCAATCTGTGAGAGCTGATTAGATGATAGAAAGCCGATGGATGACTGCAGAGCTGGTGCAGGTGCAGATGCAGCAACTGAGAATATGAAAACTGACAGACCATAGAGTCTTTCTCATTTACGACAGGTAGAAATTAAAGTGGCCAAGTTGTTTTCAAAACATGCATTGAACCAGCTGAGTTGAGGACCCACGCGGCTGTTGTCCTCGGTTCATTTTCCCGTGAAAGGATAGCTCATGATTCTACAAGCCACGAGAAGTATGAGGATGATATGGTGTTGCAAGAGCTATGGGTGAGGAGACTGACTGAACTGGAGCAGATAATGATAACAGCATTCGGAGACGTATCTCCTCATAGGTGAACTCAGCTGCTGCTTCAGTGAGACTGGGTAGTGAATGGCGACGAAGAATACTATTACGAAGTGCCTCAAATTTAGGACGAAGTCACATGGCAAAGTGGAATCGATTCCGGCGATCTCTCTGCTTTTGAAACTCGAGAGCAAAGATAAACATGGAATCTGAAAAGAGAACATTCATGGTCTGCAGTTCCTCCAACATCCAAAAAGCAGAGAGTAGAAGTCCTGAATGGAGCGATCCTTCTGCTTGACCTTCTGAAGAGCCGGCACAGCTGATACTCCCGAGCAACACCGATCTGTATGAACATATGACTTAGGGCTAATCATTGTTCTCTAGATGAGGTTGAACGGTCGATAGATATATGAATGGGAATAGAGATCATCGCATAATATATGCCATGATTTGTTCATCAGTGCGAACTCACTGATCTTGAGTAACTGCTGATGTGGTGTGAGACTAAGAGTCCAATGTAGAAGCATACCATGATGGAGGGGTAGTTGACGGGCATTTTAGGATGCCATGAATATAACTCCAGACTCCAAAAGCAAAAAGATTATACTACATTGTGAGAGCCCATGTAGTGTAATTCTCAGCGCTTTGGAGTTGAAAATCTAGAACAGGAAAATTGAATAACCATTTCTTATCTATGAGAAAACCTGATAAAAATCAAAAGCTAACCCAAAGAAGGGCTAAACAGAATCCAAGAAGGTTAAAATAGATCAAAAAAAGATAAAAATCAAAGCGCAAAGGCTAAACCCAAAAAAGGGTTAAACTGGAACCAAAGAGGATTAAAATAAATCCGAAAAGGATAAAAATCAAAGCCCAAAGAGTAAACCCAAAAAGAGTTAAATTGAAACCCAAAATGGTTAAAATAGATTCCAAAAGGATAAAAATTAAAGACCAAAGGCTAAACTCAAAAAAGGTTAAACTGGAATCCAAAAGAGTTCTGATACCATGATAATTTGGAGAAGAAGAAATTTCAATATATCATTCACCAAGAGATTACATCAATATATATACAAGTGGCGAGTAAAATAAGGAAAGTATACATGTAGATACAAAGTATCACATGTCTATATGAAAGTATAATCTCTAGATAAGCATGTCTTTATACATGTCTAGATACAATGTATCAAATGTTGGATAAGGGTATCTAGCAGTTTTTATATATATATTTATATATATAATCATGTACTATTAATATCGGGAATGATGATGTTTTTTATAAAAGTTGATACACACACACATACATACATACATACATACATATACACACACACACGCAACACACATATACACACACACACGCAACACAAACAGACACACACACAGACACACACACACACACAGATAGACTTGTTTCTTCCAAAAGGATTTGAGCTGAATCTTTCAACTCAAATACAGTCCTCCGACATTCAAATATAAGATCCACTCTGTTGAAGTTGATCTATATTATTTCAAGTATCTATAAATCAAAAATCAAATATTTTAAATACTTTTTGCTCATCAATCAAGCGGAGCAAAATGAATGGCCGAATGTAGTGAGTTGGTTAGATTTATGTGAAAAATACACCTAGAGGGGGGTGAATAGGTGTAGTGCTAATTTAAGGACAAATGATGCGGAATTAACTCTTCACTAACACACTATGTATGACCAAGAGTGAGTCTGAATTTTTCGTGAAGGGCTCTGGAACTTCTCCTCACGATTCCTCTAAATTATGAGTTGAGGTGATTCAATAGCTCTCTTGGTTGAATACAAGTGAGATCACACAAACAATATCTAACATGCATGAATTGAGCAATAATAACAATAAAAGATATAAAAAGAGAGTTGAGAGATAGAGAAAGATAGCCAATCGCAAACACAAGGATATGTTTCGAGGTTCGAACCACTGCTCTACGTCCCCGCTTTCACGCAGAAGAATGTCCACTCTATCCACCAAGGACCTTCCACAAAGGGACCTCCACCGAGAAATTACAACTTACAATCTGGAGTACACAACTCCAAGTCTCTCACACACCTCTACACAAGAGGATAGGCACAAAGCCAAGCACAAAGTAAAGAGAAAAGATTACAACTTGATGATCCAATGACCACAAACAACACTTGATGTCTCGAAAGATCACAACCAAAAACACCTCTCACCATACAAGATCCTAGAGGATAGATTTAAAAGAATAGCTCAAGTATGTGAGTCCACAAAATTTTTAAAAAAAAAAACACAAAGAAAACACTTGGGAAAAACTTCTTGATAGATGAATAAATTGAAGAATAAAACTAGAATTCTCAAAACTTATTTACTTTTGATTTTTGTAAAACTTTGAAATAAATAAAGATAAAGATTTTATATCTCAAAAACTTCTTTAAAAACTTATTGCTAAAAACTCTGTAGAAGATGAGAAAAATAGCTCTTAAAAATCTTGTCAAAAACTGGCCAAGACAGCCCTTATAAAGAACTCAGAAACATATAGCCATTGGGGTCAAAAACTACCCAGATAGGCATGTCGGTCGACCGCACGGTCGACCTGCCAACGGTCAGATTTTTGACCGTTGGGGTTGTCAGTCGACTGCCTAGTCGACCGCACCCAAGGCACAATAGTGTCGGTCGACCGTTCGGTCGACTGAAAGTTGGGTGAGTCAGTCGGTCGACCTATCCTTGCTACGGTCGACCGGTCGATCAATGAAGCCAAGGCTTTGGGCTCATGCACGTTTCTTGTGCACGTCGGTCGACCACCCGGTCGACTGAGCCATGCTTCGGTTGACCGTTCGGTCGGCTGAAAGCAGCACTCATATTATAGGGTTTAAACTCTAGCTCAATAAATCCGATTAAATCTCAATAAATCTCAATAAAATTCAAAAAAAATAAGTTCATGTAAATAAATTGAAGTACAAATATGTGTGATCAAAAATCAACACATATTACAAATATGTGAATTATTTTTGAGGCATAGAAATTTAGGCTTTAAATAAAAACTGTCTTTTCCAAAACTTAAACTTTGAAATGAAAATCCGTTTTCTCTAAAACTTTGTTTATATACAAAAACAAGTTATTTGAACCATAGTGTGTATGGATAGAATTCAATACACATAGTTGATGATATATATACTCTTTTTGACAATAAAAATCAAAATAAGTTTTGATAAAATAAAACTTAAACATATGAACAAGATACATCAAAATAAGTTTTTCTAAGCATATAAGAACCATCAATGTGTATGGATGAAATCCGATATACATATAAACTATGTAAATTTCTTTTGATGGAATCTATTCATGAAAATAAAAGATGTAAACTTGATAAGCCGAAACTCAAAACTATTTATCATGATAAACCAAAACTCATGAACTCATAAAAATAAAGTTTTCTAAACGAAAAACACATATATAAACCATGAAACTTATTCTATTGAGATGTAAACTATGTAACGTAAATTTTTGAAACTAAAACCGGTTAAACCGAAATCAATAAACTATTGTGTGTGTGTGTGTATACTTGAGCAATTCAAAACTATATTATCTTTACACAAGATCTAAATAAAACATCTAAACAAATAAACCTAGACAAACTTAGAGTGACTTTGGTCTAGGCACGATCCAAAGAGCGATGACTCCATCTCGAGTTCTTGATGCGATTTTGGCGCGTGGGCTCCTGAATCAACACGTGATAGTTTCGAATCTTGACTTCGAGTCCATTGTCGAAGCTAATCACCAATAATGATCTTGACCTACATCTGAAACTTAATAAACACAAGATCATTAGAACAATAACTTTATAAGTTAGTCATCATCAAAACTAGGGTGAAAGGTTTTTGGGCCAACAATCTCCCCTTTATGATGATGACAAACTTATGAGGCTATATATGCGTGGATTAAAGATAAGCTTCATAAAAACTCCCCCTTAACTCATGCATAGCATAAAAATAAATAAATATTCAATGAATCTCACATACCAATAGAATGGATATGCAATAAGAACTTTAGATATCAAAACCATAAAAAACATATGCATATCAATACGCATAAAACATATATATGCATAAACACACATAAACATGCATATATACACTAAATCATTCTTCACCTTATTGTCAATCATCAACAAAGGGGTAAAATACCAATTGATAATATATACCAATTGAAAATAAAAACATGTATCAACCAATAAAAACATTTTGATACCAAAAAATATATATATCAATTGAAAAACAACATGGATAAAAAAAACGTATATCAATTGAAAAAAATAATATGGATAAAATTTATACCAATTAAAATAGATAATCCATGAAATCAATCTTTTTAAATTCTAAACTATTTTGTAAACAAAATATTTTTCTAAAAAGGAGTGGAAGTAAGATACCAATTTAAAAATAAAATCAAGAATTTTTCTCTCTTTTTGAAATACCAACAAAAATAATGCATAAGCTTGTAAAAGATACCAATTAACATTTAGAACTAAATCAAGTTTAGAATAAAATAATTTGTGCTATAAAACATATATATAACCACTGTTAATCTAGCACAAGAAGTCATATATATGTATGTATGATCAGAGCAATTGAAATATGATACCAATTGAGATATGATGCATACATATATGAGAAAATATGAGTATACAAAAATGAAATATCATTAAAATCATGTATAACTGATAATATCCATCTTATCATGCACATGTTTAAAAAGATATTCAATAAAAGCATACAGGGCATGATCGCCCAACCAACCGCCCTTATAGGGTAGAAGTTTTCAAAAATATAATTTTAAAATAACTTAGTACGGGTTGAAAACTCTACCAATTGAAGAATAAAGAACTAGTTTAAAAGTAATTTTAAAAACTAGCACGAAATTCTTTAAGTAAGAAATAAAACATATATACATATATGAGTGAAGTGTTCCTAGTAGGTCTCCTTAGGTTACAATCAAAGGAGGAGCCTTAAAATCCCAACATTTCGATTTTTTTAACAATCCGACCGCACATTATCTTCTTCATATTCTAAGATGTACCCATATAAAAAATCAAATGATTTGAATTTCGTTTACTTGTTGATCTAATCGTTCCAATTTGTTCTACTTTTAAAAAACCGTTAATATTTGAACACAAAGAAAATAGAGTAAACGAACCCAAAATCACTTGATTTTTTATATGTTTACATCTTAAAATATGAAGTTGATAATGTGTGGTCGGATCGTGAAATTTTTTATGAAATGTTGGAGTTTTAAGCCTTCTCCTTAGATTGTAATCTAAGGAGACCTACTAGGAACACTTTACCATATATATATATATATATATATATATATATATATATATATATATATATATATATATATATATATATATAGACTTGTATCCTTTCAAAAGGATTTGGTCCCGGATCCTTCCCACTCAAAATCAACCCTCCAACATTCGAATACAAGATCCACTCCGTTGAAGTTGATCTATACTATTTCAAGTATCTATAAACCAAAAATCAAGTGTTTTAAATACTTTTGCCCATCCATCAAGCGACGCAAAATGGACGGCCGAAAGTAGTGAGTTGGTTAGATCTATGTCTTTAGACATACAAATTCTCGATCCGGCCATTTCATTATGATCTAAACATTTAAAAACCCCTATAAACTAATTTTTGTTAGATTTCAAATGTTCTACACCGTTAAACTAACCAACTCACTATTTAGGCCGTCCGTTTTTCCCCTACTTGATGGATGGGCAAAAAGTATTTAAAACACTTGATTTTGGTTTATAGATACTTGAAATAGTATAGATCAACTTCAACGGAGTGGATCTTGTATTCGAATGTTGGAGGGTTGAATTTGAGTGGGAAGGATCCGGGATCAAATCCTTTTGAAAGGATACAAGTCTATCTATATATATATATATATATATATATATATATATATATATATATATATATATATATATATATATATATATATAGAGAGAGAGAGAGAGAGAGAGAGAAATATATATCAGCCCGCGGGCTGAGAGTACTCTCTCAGCCTGCGGTGACGTGGCTCAAATTGTCACCTCACTGACTCGCGGCACGCTTTTAGGTGACTGTTAAATTACCAAATACCCCTTATGAAAAGCAACTCTTTTTGGTTCCCTTCCTTATTGTTTATTATTATTTTTCCCCCTTTTTTGCCGCTCTTTATAGGATATTCTATTTAAATTACTTTTCACCCTATTTCCTGACCTCTTTTTGAAAGATCTAGTTTCACCTTTTCAGTCTGCGATAAACTTTTTTCTGAAAATATAAAATCTTTTCAGATCAATTTTTTTCTGCAAAATATTTAATGTCGACGTCTGAGCAGTATACTGGCGATCTTAATATGGAAGATATTGCATCTGGTTCTACTTGCTCTCAGAATATTGAAAATCTTGAAGGGTTGACATCTCTGCATGCCGATCAGCAGGTTTTAATTGTTTATATATATTTTAAAAAAAATTTCTTAAATATTTAATGTTTTTTCTTTAGACTATGAGGTACTGCGACCGTTTTAATATTCGGTCGCAATCTTATTTGAAAATAATCTCCGGCTGTGAATTCTTTTTTTCTAGGGTATGCGTCTTAGGTCGCAGTCTTTAGTAAGGAGTAATATATATTTCTTCACATACGGATAACTGCGACTTAGGTCATAGTCTTTAGTAAGGAGTAATATAGATTTCTTCACATGCGGATAACTGCGACTTAGATCGCAGTCTTTAGTAAGGAATAATATATATTTATTCACATACTGATTACTGCGACTTAGGTCGCAGTCTTCAATAAGGAGTATTATAGATTTCATGTCGTATGTGAAATCTTATTTTTATTTACTGCGACTTAGGTCGCAGTCTTTAGTAAGAAGTAATATAGATTTCTTCTCATACGGATAACTGCGACCTTGGTCGCAACAGCTGATAAGAAGTAAATTGTTTTCATCTCTTATGCGACCTTGGTCGCATTTATATAACTTATATTTTAGAATACAGTGATATCTAAAAAATATTTATATTCATTTAATTCGTGTAAATTCTTTTTGTAGGATATGAATGCATATGCAGAAATGTCTGGAAGCTCAGATAAGTTTATAGGGAAACAGTTCCTGTCGCATATAGAAGCATACAATTTCTACAATTCTTTTGCAAGGAATAGAGGTTTTAGCGTGAGAAGAAAAAGTACAGATAAGTCACGGAAGCCTCCTCATGAGATGATTTGCAGAAAATTTTGCTGCAACAAGGAAGGTCTGAAGAAGTTGTGTGACAAAAGACAGGAGGGGCTTACAGTGCATCGTCGAGTTAACACTAGAGTAGGTTGTCCTGCTGAGATGCATATCCGTCTTCGTTTATTTTTGGACTCAACTCGATATTGGGTTATCACAAAATTTGTTGATACTCATTCACATGAATTGTCTAGCCCGGATAAGGTACACCATCATTACTCTCACCAGACTCATCGTTCAACAATTAGCAGAAGCATTATGAGCAATCTGGTTGATGTTGGAATGCGGCCTTCAAATATTTCCCGCGTTGTTAATGCAATGAGCCAGGGAGAAGGCTGTGAAGAAGTGCGCCCTCAACAAGTTATTGATTTCACTCGTCAACATAGAAATAACTGCGGTCATGAGTTTATTGCTATTATCAAATATTTTCAAGAGAAAGCCGAGACCGATCCAGAATTCTTCTTTTCAAGTGAAGTTGATAACGCGGGCACACTTAGAAGCATTTTTTGGGCTGATGGAAGAGCTATTTCCTCGTATCTGAGCTTCTGTGATGTGATCGTTTTTGACACCAAATACAGAACTAATAACTTGAGCTTGCCATTTGCTCCATTCACTGGAGTAAATCATCACCGGCAGTCAATTTTGTTCGGCTGTGCAATGCTTGCTGATGAGCAGAGGGATACTTTTGTTTGGCTATTCCAAAATGGCTCAAGTGCATGCATGGAGTTGAACCGAAGCTGATTATTACTGATCAGGATGCGCAGATTGGTGAGGCCATCAAGATTGTTTTCCCGACGTCTCGGCACCGTTACTGTTTCTGGCATGTACGGAAACATATTGCCGAGCAACAAATCCCAATGGCTAACAAGTATGGAAAAGATATGGTCTCCGATTTTCATGCTTGGTACACCTCCCGCGATATAAGCACTTGTGAGGAACGATGGCGTCTGATGAGTGAAAAATATCAGTTAGAAGAAGAAGATGACAGTTGGTTGATGAAGATGTACAGGCTTCGTGGACATTGGGTTAATGCATATCTCAAGGATGTTTTTTGTGCTGGAATGACAACTAGTCAGAGGTCCGAGAGTATTAATTCCTTCTTTGATGGTTTTGTTAACTCAAACACTAAACTAGTGGAATTTGTTCACCAATATGATAAAGCCGTTGCTTCCCGTCGTGCATCTGAATCTCTTCAAGATTTTAGGGGTTTGAATTCTGTGCCCAATTGTACATCCAATCCTTATGAGATACAGGTTTCGAAGTTGTATACACCGAAGATTTTCAGTTGTTCCAAAAGGAATGGGCAGTTGTAATGACACTGTTTTCAGAAGAGGTGGAACATGACAAACCTGGATCAACATATTTGGTTGGTAATTTTCAGAATCAAAAGACAGTTGGGAAAAGGTCAGTTATGATAAGCGAGAGGAACTTCATGTTTCTTGCAGTTGCTCGTTATTTGAAACAGAGGGTATCCTATGTAGACATATTCTGTGTATTTTGTGGCGCAATCACGTTACACATATACCGGAATCATATATACTTCAGAGATGGAGGTTGGATGCTCGTTACAAAAACGTTGCAATTGAAAATGGCATGAGGCCTTTTCCCAGTCAAGGCACTCCACGGACGACTAGATTGTAGACAGTTCGTTCAAAATTTAATGCAATTCTGGACATGGTCGCTGATTCTGATGAAAATATTTCAAAGTTGGAGGGAGTTTTGGAAAGTTTTGCCCAAGATACCACTAGAGAATACAGAGCAATGTCAGGAAATGATCATTCATCACATCCTAAGACTGCCGTTGGTTCCAGTAGATCCGTTGTCATATTGCGAGATGGTGAAGAATTGAATATACGTGACCCAATTGGTCCTGTACCAACCAAGGGGAGACCTAGAGCTGCATCCAGGCTTAAGTCTGGTTTTAAAGATTCTATATATCAGAAGGAAGTTAAGCATCGAAGATGTGGTAACTGCCAAGAGCTGGGCCATTACAGGACTGGTTGTCCGTTAATGGTATATTACATTAAACCTGTTAATCATTTTTTTTATGACGATTAATCTTTAAAATTCTTACTATTTATTTTTTTATTGGCAGAAGAAGTAGGTTTGGGTTGCCTCCATCTCGAAGGAACAAAGACTTCAATTTTTTATGAAGTGTGACCAGGGTCGCACAGTGTAGAGAGATTAAGTCGCATTCTGACACTGGCGTGTAATTATAATCAGATTTATTATCATTCTTTGATTTCTACTGTATTATTTTTTGTATGTACTTGTACTTTAAAGTTTTAATGCTACAAAATTCTACTTTATAGTTTAATTTTTTTTGTACATAATGTAGTCAGAGACTTTGGTCGCAGTGTACATGGTTAATTGCGACCAAGGTCGCATTGTTGTTATTGATAAAGATGGCCAGCAACTGCAATCTAGGATCGCACTACATGTACTGCGACTTAGGTCGCAGTACGTTAGGTAGGTGTTTCCTTTATATTAACACGCATAGCGACCAAGGTCGCAGTGTTGTTGTTGATTAAAACATGGCCGCCATCAACTGCGAACAAGGTCGCATTGTATTTTATTAAGACTGCGGCTATCAACTGTCGCAACCTTCTTTTTAAAATTTTGAGATGGTGAAGACTTAAGTCGCAGTACGTTAGGTATGTGTTTCATTAATATTAACACGCATAGCAACCAAGATCGCAGTGTTATTGTTGATTAAAACATTGCCGCCATCAACTGCGACCAAAGTCGCATTGTATTTTACTAAGGCTGCGGCTATCAACTGCGACCAAAGTCGCAACCTTCTTTTAGAATTTTGAGATGGTGAAGACTTAAGTCGCTGTACGTTAGGTAAGTGTTTCCTTTATATTAACACGCATAGCGACGAAGGTCGCAGTGTTGTTGTTGATTAACACAATTACTGAAGGCATGTTTGTTTCTAGCATTAGTACGCAATAGTAAAAGCCAAGTTGTAACAAATGAAGACTGTAAATAATCAATGGAACTTATAATAAATAAATGTATAGAAATGTGTATAAATTAAATCAATACAACAAAAAAATTATGCAATGAATTGCACTTGAAATATTTTTTACATTTATAAAAAAAATTGTGGTATATCAATAATTTGTCAACTATCAGTCTTCATATGTCGTATGTCGTATAATGTCTGTTTCTTCATCCCAACTCTTCTCTACATCTGCAAGTATCATGTATGCAAGCTCACTTCTTAGTTTCTGTACACCAGCAACCGTAACAGCATCAACAGCTGATAGATGATAGCCAGACGCTATGCTTTCCATGTACTTGCATACATATATAGCGCAATCAACACTGAAATTTCCATAGAGCAATCATTAAATGAAATTAGATTTTGTACTAAAAATAAGAAGAAAATATGAAATGAAATTAGATGTCAAAAATTTATATACCTGTTTGCTTGTTGGGGGCATTTTGCGTATTTTATTTTAATTTTTCTCATTAATTTTTTGGAATGAATCTCAAAAATCTCTAATAATCTTTCTTTCTGCAATGTCAATAGGAACAAAATTTAGTATTAATCAAATTAATTGCAAGTTTTCAGTAATCAAAATATTAAATTTCAACTCACCATTATTCTTGCATCTCTTTGGTAAAGCTTTGTTATACTACTTTTTTGTCAGCTGGGACCAAAGAGTTGTAAAAAATCCACTCTTCTGTGGAGCAATCGAATACCAGTAAGGTCCAGTGAAATCCCGGCTCGTCGGCATTATGTTTGTGATTGATCGGGAAGAACATGTACTGCACGTCAGCTGTCCAGTTTTTCAACAGCTTCTGCTTGATGAAATGACCTTCCAGATCTTCAATTTTATTTACAACACCGTGCTGCGGACAAGAAAAAAAATTTAAATCAAATACAAAATGAATTTAAAATATAACAAAAAATTAATTAAAATTAGGAGTCATTAAGTCAAGACAAGACACTGCGATCAAGGTCGCAGTATATTATTTAGTCGCAATACATGAGTTAGTAGCAGTACATTTTAATTATAAACTGCGACCTTGGTCGCAGCTCAGACCTTGGTCGCAGGTCGCAGCTGTTACATTTGTCGCAGTACCTGAGTTAGTAGCAATACATTTTAATTATAAATTGCGACCTTAGTCGCAGTACATGTGTTAGTAGCAGTACATTTTAATTACACACTGCGACCTTAGTCGCATTACATGATTTATGCCTACACAGAGATAGAGAATATTAGTAATATGTTCCAGAGTTGATATTACATTAAACCGTAAAGGAGAAAGTAGATTTTTACCCAAGCTTCGCTTCGGAAGAATATGCTTTTTAATCTTTCTCTTTTCTCAAGATGCTGCATGTAGAAATGAATTATATTTGCATCTAAGTCTCTACTGAACATCAGGTCCTCAATGTCATTCCTTTAAATGATGATTGCATTATCGGTATCCTGATACGCAGTAGAACTGCAAGATATTCAAAACAAAGTTAGTAATTTAATTGTTCTTATATAAAAGTATAACAGAAATTTTTTGATATGAATTAACTTACTCAGAGTAGGACTTGTCGAAGAAATATTTTATAAGAGCTTGTTGATGGGGCTGCAGAATTCTGTGATGTGATTTCGGTCAATTCTCTCAATTTTGGCTCAGTAGAGGAAATCTCTTTGTCGCCGAAACCAGCGGTAGAACTCGCAGCCCCAGGCTGTGGAAGAGGATTTTCATTTTTTTTCTTCTTCTATTTTGGATAAACAAAGTCGGAGTCATCGCGATCTCTTTCAGCGCGCTTGCGTTCTTTGACTCCCTCTCTATTGTTCCTTTAGAGGTTTTCAAAACAGCTTCTTTTGAGGATTGCTTCTGAGGCGGAGTATGTTCTTGAATTTTTTTTTTCAGAAGCACTATCTTTTTGGGGTTCTTGAATCATTTGACTTATATCCACAGAAAATTTTTGCATATCTTCCCCATAAAAATTTAAAATAGATTCAGAACCCATTATTTTATCCTCTTCCAGTTTTTCTTCTTCTCCTCTTCAGCCTGCTTCTCCATCTGCTCCTTCATTCTTTTGTTCTCCATCTGCGCCTTCCTCCTCTTCTTCTCATTCTCTTCCTCTTCCCTCCTCCTCCTCTCCTGCCCCTCCTCTTCCCTCCTCCTCTTCTCCTTCTCCTGCTCCTCCTTTTCCCTCCTCTTCTTCTCCATCTCATCTTCTTCCCTCATTCTCCTTTCATTCTCCTCCTCTTCCCTTCTTCTATTTCCTTCTCCTTCTCCTCCACTTCTCTCCTCCTGTTCTCCTTTTCCTTCTCTTCTTCCCTCTTCTTCTCCTTCTCTTTCTCTTCCTCTTCCCTCTTCCTCCTTTCATTCTCCTCCTCTTCCCTTCTTCTATTCTCCTTCTCCTTCTCCTCCACTTCTCTCCTCCTGTTCTCCTTTTCCTTCTCTTCTTCCCTCTTCTTCTCCTTCTCCTTCTTCGCAGCAGCGGCTGCTCTCGCAGCTCTTCTTCTTCCTCTTCTTTAACCTTTAATTTCCTCTGCTGCCTTTTTTGGTTTTTCTTCTCTCTTTTTTCTCTCCTTTTTAATTTTAATTCAGCCTCGAGTCTTTTCTCAGTCTCCATATTTTCAATCTTTTTTTTCAAGCTGAGAAACATAATCTCTCAAGTGCTGATTTTCAGACCTCAATTGTTTTATTTCTTCTGCTTGAACATCCGGTGGAGGTGGCAAATAACCTTCAAAATTTGGTTCTTGCTCACTCGTTTCAGCCGGTTCTCGCTCCTTTTCCGCCGGGATGTCAGCTTCATTATATGTATGGCCTCCTTCATCTCCTTCACTTTCACCTTCTTCTTCTTCATCTTCACCTTCATCTTCTGCTACTTCTTCCTCCTCCTCCTCTTCCCCTTCAACAGGAAGGCCAACCATATTTTTTTCAGCATTAGAGATGTTGGCCATTCGACTCAAAATCTGAAAATAAACAGAAAAAGGTAAGCTAAAAATAAAACAATGAAATAATGATACTGCGACCATGGTCGCAGTTTATTTATGAAATATTTTGGATAAGAACGCTACCATGATCGCAGTATGTTTGTCGTGCACAAATTTATCTGCCAAGACATGCAGCTCAACACTGCGACCATGGTCGCAATTCTGTTGAAAAGGGTATTTTCAAGAGAATGCGACCATGGTCGCACATTATTTGTCAGGCAGAAAACGAATTGCGAAAGGTGCAGCTCAATACTGCGACTATGGTCGCATTTTATTTGTACTACACATAAAAAGAAGTTTAACTTACAATATTGCTGTCAATCTTATTTAGATCAACTTCAAGTAGAGATCTGCTAATATTTTGGAGGTCCCATCTTACTGCGCGTGGGGTTTTTTCTCCAAACCAGACCTCTGCTCAAAAATAGGTGCCCTCTCACACAGCCAATACTGCAAAATGAAAAATTAAATTAGTTTCCACAAATTTTCTCAATTTATGGGTAAATTTCATACAATGTTGGCCAAATTGAGATTTCTACTTACAATAATTTGCACGGAGCATCCTTGCAGCTCGTACGTGGTTTGCCTGAAGATGTCCATTGACTCAATCAGGAATTGCCAAACAGCTTTTGCCCAGCATATTATCCTCATCAGTTGCATATGGCAATCTATTCTGAAATCACCTAGAGGGGGGTGAATAGGTGATGATGCTAATCTATGGAACTAAATGCGGAATTTAAAATCTAATTGCAAAACACTCAAGTGTGATCAACAAATGATGCACACACAACCAAGCCTAGCAAATATGAATGCACAATATGAATAGTAATGCAAGCAACAAAGTAAAGAGATAGAGATAGAGCCAATAGATCAAACGCAAACACCAAGATATGTTATCGAGGTTCGAGCACCCAGCTCTACATCCCCGCCATCCCCAGATGGATTCTAACAACTTCACTATCACACAGACAGTTACAAGAACCACAACCTCCACTTGAGGCAAAGGCACAAAGCCACACAAAGGAAAGGATTACAACTGAGTGGTTTACAACAACCACAAAACAAGCTCTTACTACTTGGTGGTTTCAAGCAACAACCACAAATAATCTCTTTTTCTCCCACACAAATCCTATAGACAAGATAGTAGATTATAGCTCAAGTGTAAAAAAAAAAAAAAAAAAAAACAAGGGATTTGAAACCAGCAACTCAAAGAAACTCTTTGGGAAATAAGTGAAACCAAGATGAAGAACTTCAATTCAAAAGCTTTTCCCAAAAACCCTTTTCTTTGATTTTCCAAACCCTTATAAAAACTTCAAAAAGATTGTTCAAATTGAATCCAAAAACCTATTTTGATTGCAGCAAAAACACCAGAGAGATAGTAAATTTTAGCCCAAAAATTCTTAGAGAAAAACTCTCTCAAATGGGGTATTTATAGGCAATTACAGAAAATAGCCGTTTGACAGAACTTTTGCCAGAAATAGCCTTCCGGTCGACCGGGACGGTCGACCGCCCAACGGTCAAATTTTGACCCGTTGTGGCTACCGGTCGACCGCCTCGATCGACCGATAATTCCTGAGAGTAAACAGCTCTCCGTCGGTCGACCGCTTCGGTCGACCGGCTACAGAGTCAGCCAGCGTGCACGTATCCGTGCACGTCGGTCGACCGGAACGGTCGACTGGCTTCTTTGGTGCGGTCGACCGTACCGGTCGACCGGCCAAGCCTGGCAGACAAAAACAGGTCTGAAATCTGGGGAAAATTAATGTCAAATAAATTCTTATAAATTACTAAAAATCCCCAAAAATAGTTTTAGCATTTTGCATTGATATATAAACATGTGATAAAAGTTTTGACTTAAATATCAAGCAATTAAAACTATTTTTGTATCTTATCATATTTATCAAAAACCAAAACTTGTATTTTCTAAAATTTAGATTTTGAATAGAAAATACATGTTGTCCAAAACCTATCTGAAATATAAAAATATGATATGTAAACACTTTGAAGCATGTTGTATATGAATGGAATTCAATATACAAGAAACATATATATATCATGATTTTTGTCATTAAGTCCAAAAATATGTTTTGTTGTAAATACCAAAACATAAAACCCATGGAATAGATTATCAAACAAAGTTTGTCTAAACAATTGAAGCATGCGTGTATATAGAACAAATCATATATACACTAAACCATGTAAACTTATTTTGATATAAAATCTATTCATGAAAACCAAGATCGGTTAAACCGAAAATCAATATTCAAAACGTGAAACATGTGTGCTGTGAACTTGAGCTTATCATACTATACTAATCTTTACAATTAGGATCTAAACACAAAATTAAACTATGGTACCGAAGTCTTCTTGTAGAGCGCAATCTCCAAGTCGACTCGATCCAAAAACTCTTTGATCCACCGAGCAATTGCAATATAACATCTTTGATGCGCGGGCTCTTGAATCAACATGTGCAAGCTTCCAAATCATCTTGTTGAAGCTAAACACCAACTAATATCTTGATAAATGATCTGAAACTAAAATCACAAGATTATTAGTACATATAACTACATGAGTTAATCATCATCAAAACTAGAGTGGAAAGCCTTTGGGCCAACAATCTCCCCCTTTTTGATGATGACAAAACTCATGGAGTTATATATGCATGGATTAAAGTAAAGCTTCAAGGAAGCTCCCCTTAACTCATGCATAGAGATAAACAATAAACATGATAATGCATATACGTGCACAAACAATAAAATGCATATAAACAAAAAAACTCTTGATACCAATCAAAATTAAAGCTCTTGATACCAATGAAGATGAAAACGAAACTAAGCTCTTGATACCAATAAAAATTAAAGTAAAATCAAAACTAAGTCTAGAAACTCATGCATAAATCACAAATTCTTAAACATGCATATTAACACCAAATTCCTCTCCCCCTTTTTGTCAATCATCAACAAAGGGTAAAAACAAATAATAGATACAAATTCTTCTCCCCCTAAATGTTTGAAACAAAGAATCAATAAACTATTTCAAGGGGTGAAATTAAACATGATAACAAAAAAAAATGTGTCAAAGAAGTGCATTATGATACTAATAGAAAGTGAGCACAAAAACATTTAAGAAATGCCTACCAATTACCAATTGAAAGTAAGAAGGGCATTGAAAACAAAGTATGATCATATATGTTTTAATAAAAGAAATGATACCAATTGAAATTTAAAAACATATTGACAATAAAACACATGATACCAATTTTGAGTAAACAAATGCATCTTGATACCAATAGAAGATCATTTATCATTATAAAGTTAGGGAGTGGAATACAGAACTAGATACCAAATGAAAAGAATGAAATGTGAGTTTTCTCCCTCTTTATGAAATACCAATAGAAAATATGCATAGGCTTGAAATAAGATACCAATTGAAAATTAAATCAATTGAAACATGATATTCATTAAGAGTTCAAGCTTAGCAATCTTAAAATTATGATAAAGCTTGTATATGGATACCAAATGAAAAACTCAAGCTTAGCATAACTAAAATTTGTGCTCTAAAACATAGGAATGTAGTAGGCACAAAAAGAATCATCTATATATGTATGTGAAAATAGATACCAATTGAAATTGATACTATAAGAAGAGTAAGCATACATATATGAAACAAACACATATGAGTATACAAAGGAAGTCATATTGATACCAATTGAAAGAACTCAATGATACCAATTGAAATAACAAAAGTAAGGTCAAGTGTATAACTCATATCAACTACCACCCAACCAAGATAAGTTTAAATGATTTTCAAGATGAAACATACTTGATCATGGTCTCCCATCCAACCGCCCATAAATGGTAGGGGTTTTCAAAAATAGATTTGAGCAATAGTATGTTTAAAAATCACTACCTCATGAAGAATATCACAACTAGTTATATGAGTCAACTAGTATGAAATCCTTCAAGATAAAATAATTAGATTTTTCATAAAACATGAAAATCACCTAAATCACTAAACACTCAAAAACCATCCATATGACTATTTCACTAAACACTATGTATAACACCAAAGTGTAGCCGAATTCTCCGTGAAGGGCTCTGGACTAACTCCTCTAGATTCCCCGTAAAAAGGGTTGAGGTGCCGCGTTGGCTCTCTTGGTTGAATACATATGTTAGCAAATAATCCCAATCAATATATGTACTCATGAAAACTAAATCATGATACTAATTTGAAAATAAATCATGGGAAACATCAAGTAAGTTGAGTGTACAAGTGTTGTATATCATCATGAAAAGGAACAATCAAGCTCAATGTAGAATTCATCAAAATATGAAACATAAGTGAATCGTTAATTGAAATCATCATAAAATATGAGAATCACAATCAAACATGAAAATCATCACAAATGATTTAAACTTCAAGGCATATGTATGTCATGTACAAACTAAGGTATACATACATATCCCAAACATGGAGAGTCCACAAAATAATATGCATAAACGCACGTGGCTCAAGGATGTATATGTATAAATGATAGTTTGGACAAAATAGACATATACATGAAGTCAACTAAATTATGTGAATACAAGTCAAATGCAAGAATCATCAAAACTAGACTATACTAGTACATCAAATGAATACAAATGAGCATTCAAGCACAAACATCTATAAAGGGTATATTTGTAGCTCATTAGTTGCACAAGCATAAATTTTAGTCTTAATGAAAACAATCATTCAAGCATGTAGTCAACACATGAAGCACAAAAATGAATCAACAATCAACATGATAAAATAATCATGATAATAAAAAATATGGAATATCAAAACAATCACAAAAATCCATATGATTATTATGATAAGAACATGTGTATTAGATCTATGATTAACATGATAGCTAAAACAAAGGAGAACACAAAATATGGGTCCATATTAAACATGGGTGTCTCAAGAACTAATCATGTAAAGCATAATTTTAATAAACATGATAATCATCATATTAATCATGAAACTATAAAACATGCTATGAAAGATGAAATGAAAGCATGTAAATACTAAATGGGAGTTAGAGAATGATACCAAAACCGATGAAGGTGCATCTCTAGTTCTCCAAACCATGGTGGTCCTCCCACCAAATCTCCTTGAGAGTGAAGCATCCAATGGTTCTCATTTAAGCTTGGAACGCATCCACCTCAAGGCACCAAAACTCTCACGTGATGCGAGAGCTCCCACCTACATCAAAAAGTATAGAGGTGGTCTTTGGTACCCATTTCCTTTTGGGTCCACGGGGGTTAGTATCCTTTCTAACCCAAACATAATTAGTTACTAAATTTTCATTATAAATACGATCATAACAAAATCTAGCAAGGTGGCCTTTTCGACCACAATGTGTACATGTGTACACGTGAGCATACGTGTTATGATTGTGTCCGTGATGAGCATGTGTATGCCGTGTTGGGTGTGCATGCATAGTTGGAGCTTGTTTCTTGCGAACCAAGGATTCCAAACGAGTGTGGTTCATGACGCAATGGCTCAAAGTGGAGCCCAAACAATCAACACTTTTCTTCAAATTATTTATATCATTTTCTATGCTAGAAGATAAAGTGGAGCATGCAATAGAAGTGTTAGAGGTAGAAGCAATGCTAGCATGGCAAACATGCAAATCAATATCATTTTGCAAAGATTCATTTTTAGACAAAACCAAATTTAATTCTTTAGTAATAGAATCAATTTTATTTTTCAAAGTACGGTTTTCTTTGAAAACACAATCCAATCTTGAGGATAAAATCTCATTGTGCTCCGAAATATCATCACAATCATTTTTGCCTTTTAAAACTTCAATTTCTTTTAAAGCAATGTCTAGTTGAGATCTTAGTGAGTCACATTCACTAGTAATCTCTTCCTTCTTTTGCAAAACGGTTTCAAAAGTAGAGCATAAATCCTTCATTTCTTTTTGTAAATCAAAATGTTTTTCTTTCAAAGAGTTATGTTTTTCCAAGAATTTTTCAAGCTTAGAAGCAAGTTCAACATTTAAATTTTGAACCTCAAAACATCCATGACAATAAGAGCTAGAGCTATCATGTATTTGAGAGTCCGATTGTACCTCATGGGAGTCATTCCCATATGCCATGAAACAAGGCTTTTCGGATACATCTCTCCTAGATCTCCTTATATTGTTGATGATCCTTGGAAGCTCCGGAGATGTCAAGACGCTCCACACTACAAAAGCCGAGTTAAAACTATCAAAAACAAGTAAGAGATTATTATCAAAAGATGCTCTAAGTGTTTGAAGTGCAAGTGCATTGGCCTTCTTATGCTTACTAGTATTTGGGAGGGCTTCTATGGTGATGGCTTGATAACTAGATGACCTAGTGTTTTTAAATATCTAGTCATGTTAACTTTCCAAGAGTCAAGTCTAGTATGGTCAAACATAGGAGGGCTAGCCATGAGAGCAAACTAGTATGAGTGCAAATGAGATGCAAATGAAGATTAGCAAACCAAGATCTTTTACTCCTAGGTAGTTAAACCAAAATATCAGGAGCACTAGCTCTGATACCAATTGAAATCACCTAGAGGGGGGGTGAATAGGTGATGATGCTAATCTATGGAACTAAATGCGGAATTTAAAATCTAATTGCAAAACACTCAAGTGTGATCAACAAATGATGCACACACAACCAAGCCTAGCAAATATGAATGCACAATATGAATAGTAATGCAAGCAACAAAGTAAAGAGATAGAGATAGAGCCAATAGATCAAACGCAAACACCAAGATATGTTATCGAGGTTCGAGCACCCAGCTCTACATCCCCGCCATCCCCAGATGGATTCTAAAAACTTCACTATCACACAGACAGTTACAAGAACCACAACCTCCACTTGAGGCAAAGGCACAAAGCCACACAAAGGAAAGGATTACAACTGAGTGGTTTACAACAACCACAAAACAAGCTCTTACTACTTGGTGGTTTCAAGCAACAACCACAAACAATCTCTTTTTCTCCCACACAAATCCTATAGACAAGATAGTAGATTATAGCTCAAGTGTAAAAAAAAAAAAAAAAAACAAGGGATTTGAAACCAGCAACTCAAAGAAACTCTTTGGGAAATAAGTGAAACCAAGATGAAGAACTTCAATTCAAAAGCTTTTCCCAAAAACCCTTTTCTTTGATTTTCCAAACCCTTATAAAAACTTCAAAAAGATTGTTCAAATTGAATCCAAAAACCTATTTTGATTGCAGCAAAAACACCAGAGAGATAGTAAATTTTAGCCCAAAAATTCTTAGAGAAAAACTCTCTCAAATGGGGTATTTATAGGCAATTACAGAAAATAGCCGTTTGACAGAACTTTTGCCAGAAATAGCCTTCCGGTCGACCGGGACGGTCGATCGCCCAACGGTCAAATTTTGACCCGTTGTGGCTACCGGTCGACCGATAATTCCTGAGAGCAAACAGCTCTCCGTCGGTCGACCGCTTCGGTCGACCGGCTACAGAGTCAGCCAGCGTGCACGTATCCGTGCACGTCGGTCGACCGGAACGGTCGACTGGCTTCTTTGGTGCGGTCGACCGTACCGGTCGACCGGCCAAGCCTGGCAGACAAAAACAGGTCTGAAATCTGGGGAAAATTAATGTCAAATAAATTCTTATAAATTACTAAAAATCCCCAAAAATAGTTTTAGCATTTTGCATTGATATATAAACATGTGATAAAAGTTTTGACTTAAATATCAAGCAATTAAAACTATTTTTGTATCTTATCATATTTATCAAAAACCAAAACTTGTATTTTCTAAAATTTAGATTTTGAATAGAAAATACATGTTGTCCAAAACCTATCTGAAATATAAAAATATGATATGTAAACACTTTGAAGCATGTTGTATATGAATGGAAATTCAATATACAAGAGACATATATATATCATGATTTTTGTCATTAAGTCCAAAAATATGTTTTGTTGTAAATACCAAAACATAAAACCCATGGAATAGATTATCAAACAAAGTTTGTCTAAACAATTGAAGCATGCGTGTATATAGAACAAATCATATATACACTAAACCATGTAAACTTATTTTGATATAAAATCTATTCATGAAAACCAAGATCGGTTAAACCGAAAACCAATATTCAAAACGTGAAACATGTGTGTTGTGAACTTGAGCTTATCATACTATACTAATCTTTACAATTAGGATCTAAATACAAAACTAAACTATGGTACCGAAGTCTTCTTGTAGAGCGCAATCTCCAAGTCGACTCGATCCAAAAACTCTTTGATCCACCGAGCAATTGCAATATAACATCTTTGATGCGCGGGCTCTTGAATCAACATGTGCAAGCTTCCAAATCATCTTGTTGAAGCTAAACACCAACTAATATCTTGATAAATGATCTGAAACTAAAATCACAAGATTATTAGTACATATAACTACATGAGTTAATCATCGTCAAAACTAGAGTGGAAAGCCTTTGGGCCAACATATTCCACAATATACCACGGCACCGTGCATTTACTGCCAGAGAAGAAAAGAGTGGCCGACATGTATAGGATGACTAATGTGGTAAAGTCTTGAGCTGCAAGTCTATTTATGTCTCTTATAATTTGATTTATAGACAATTGCTGCTCAGATTGTTCATCCGGTGTCACATCTAATATATCCCTCTTCCTTCTCTTGACAAGAAGATCATCCAAAACATCTTTAATAGATACTTTTGTGATCTTCTTTATATTGGGAAAAAAATGTTTTATAACCCCTCTATCTTTCATCGTACATGTCTTATTCATCACAAAATCTGCCCCATTGACAGGTAGACCAAAAGTTAGGGCAACATTCTCCACTGTTAACTCAATCTCTTTGCCCCCAATTGTAAAGGTCTTTGTATTCCTGTCATACTGGTCTAAAATACGCAGTACGACAACGTTTGATTTTAGAGCCTTTTCAGCCCCAAATTCTTCATTATAGAACGCCATGAAGATTGGGCCAAATGGGATATTCTTCATCGCCTCTACGAAATCAGCCTGTATGTACTTCTTAAATTTCTTCATTAACTGGCACATTGGTTTTATGCTTGATCTCAGAGGACGAACCTGTATCTGTTGTTTACCTACGGAGGAAGAAAAATTAAACACTTTAGATCAATGATTATTTAAAAATTATAAGGGAATAAAAGCATATTTGTTTTTTAATAAACTGCGACCTCGGTCGCAGTCATGCATTGCAAAAAAAAACAACTAGAATCAGGACTACACTGCAATATAGGGTCGCACTACATGTACTGCGAACAAGGTCGCACTGCGACCAAGATCGCATAAGACTACAGTGCAATCAGAACAACTGCGACCCGGGTCAACACTGCGACCAAGGTCGCATAAGACTACAGTTCAAACAGAAACAACTGCGACACAAGTTTGATAAAAACATATTATTTAAAATAAACTGCGACCTTGGTCGCAAGAGACTACAACTCTTAATTAAACAACTGCGACCCCATGTCGTCAGTATGTAAGAAAAAAAAAGTAAGTTTCATATACTGCGACCTACGTCGCATTCGTCTATAAGAAAGGTAAAAAAAAAATTCCAAAGTCGCACAGATCTGAACTGCGACACAGTAAAAATAGAAGTAAATAATAAAAACTTTCAAAAAATAGGACCTTTATCGTCTAAAGTTTGAAAATCTCTTTCTTAATTGCGACCATGGTTCCAATATTTAAAAAAAATTAAAAAAACATGCGACTTCAGAAATAAATCTTGAAAAAATTTAAAACTATTAAAATACACAAACCCTAAAATTTTTTAAAAATATCATTTTTGTAGTACCTTTTTCGACGGATGATTTCTTAGGCGCCATCAGTTGCAAATATGTTTTTTAAAAAACGGATCAAATTTTTGAAGGAAAAGAACTAATTGGATCTGAACCGCCGGTTGAAGTTTTAGAGCTGTAAATTTTTTTGGAAGACAATTTTTTTACATAAGGTAAAAGGTTGTGAGGGAGGGTATTTTCGAAAAATACAATGTTGAGGTGACTGGCATTAAATTGGGCGGGATTTTACAGGATTTTGTCCGCCAAATTTTTTTACAGATGTGGGGCGGTGATGTTGCCACGCCCGGAGGCTGAGAAAACTCTCTCAGCCTGCAGGCTGAGGTACAGTAAGCCCATATATATATATATATATATATATATATATATATATATATATATATATATATATATATATATATATATATATATATATATCCATTAAAACATGCTAAATATACAAAAATTGACACTCAAAGTCTATAAAGCACATATAGATGCTCATGAAACTAAAATCATGAGTAAACCCAAAATATATCAAGTGTGCAAGAATCATGTAAGAAACATATACATAGATATGAATCGATGAAACTTAATATCATCAAAACATGTGAAATTCTTTTTTCATAAATATGAAGCCATAAAATATGAAAATTTTTATTTTTAATCAAAAACTAAACAAACTTAAATGCATATGTATGTTTGTCAAAATTAAAGCATACATATTCATTATAAACATGAATTGAATCTATAAAATAGTACATGGCATATAAAGTAAGTGACTCAAGGATACAACATGTATATCTAATAGTTTTGGGAGAATTTACTTATACATGAAGCTAAACACTATTAAGAAAACATGTACAAAGGTGAAATAAAAATAAGTGTAGGGACTCAGATCTCAATGAAAGCACCAATTTGCGGTGGAGATTTTTCAACACGATTAATTGAACCGTCAATCTCGCACCGCAAGCGAATGGGGTCTGGCTAGATTGGGGGTGGACTTCAAATTTCAAGCACAGTAAACAGGCGAAGACATAAGATTTTATGTGAAAATCCAAATTGAAAAAAATCATAGGGAGGAGAGAAAGAATTCATTATATTTTCTGGAGATTACAGTGAACTCAGTAGCGTGCTCCTATGCTTTACAATTTCTTCAATCTGTTCATGCTCTGCCTCTTTCTTCATGGATCTCTAGGGGTATAAGTATTTTGTAGCGTTGTAACTGGGGTGCGGATTTCTCGGATCTGCATGATTTGCACGTTGGGATCCTTTCATAATCGATTAGATTATTGTACTTGATTGTTGTAATTGACATGCCGAGATATCCGTCAATATCCAAAATTGCCCCACTGAAATTGAAAAGTATTTAGAACGTGAGGATATCATGACATCATAACCCCTCTGCGATCCGCGAAATCCTGTTGCTGAGTTGTGCCCAGTGAAAGTGGGAATCTCCACTAAGAGCCTGTCGTGGAGGTCAGGGAGTGATCCGGTAGTCGTGGATATCAGGAGAAGAGGGGCCCGAGGTCCTCTCCTCCGGATCGAATATGAACTCGAGGCAATGTCCGAGACTCTCTCCTCAGAGTTGAATGTAAGCTCAAGGCGAAGCCCACGGCTCTCTCCTCGGGGTTAAATGTGAGCCAACTGGTATGTTGAGTTTGTTGTATACTTTAGGCACTCCTGGTATAGTTGGACACATATCGCGATCTTGGGGAGCATTCAGATTCTGACCACTACAATATCATAGCTAATTCATATTCAGAATTCAAATTATGATCTACATGTTTTAATACTCATATGAATCAAACTTTATGTGAATTGAAACTTTGGGAGGCTGCCAGCTGCGGTAGCAGGACCCTTAGGGGCGCTGCCAGTCGTCTGTGGCAGCGGCAGCGGCAGCAGCAGCAGCCCCCAATTGCGGAAATTGTTGCAGCGCCCCTAGGGTGCTGCCAGGCGTTGTAGCGTCGGGCGCTGATCTTGCCTAAGGGGGATGAAATCCCTAAGTTCGCCCAAAAGGGCGAAGCCTTTGATTTGCTAAAGAAAGATTAACTCCCTAGATTCGTAAAAAGTAACTGAAATCCCTGAGATCGCCGAAGTACAGTATAAGGAGGCAAAATCTCTCAAATTGATTTTTATTCTATCAACCTACAATTTAAATTTCACAAGCAAGCTCTGATATCAATGTAGAATTTAAGATGTACTATACATGGAGGAGAGGGATTAAAATTATCTCAGTGGAAGCCGTAGTAGTGGTAAACTCAATCTCACTCCTTGTCATCGTCTCAATCCTTAACGGTTGGTGGACATTTCAAGAACGTACACCCTTGAATCTACAGTTCAAGTACCCCAATAAAAACTTCTTGTGATTGTGAGAGGAGATTATTCCTTTTTGGGCGGAAGAAGAAGTGTTTCACATTCAAATTCTCATAGAATTATATAGTTGCTAGGAGATAGAGTTGTAATGCTCATCTCCAACTAATAACAACTAACAAGATGTAAATCAATCTTATTTTAATTTCAAATCAAGATTATCTTATTTTATCCTCATGAGATCTTTTATCAATATTTATTGGATCTAGCTTATTATGAGCGCTCAATAAGTCCCGACCTGACCGGCGGGCCTTTTATTCCAACATGAACTACATTTAGGGCAAGGGCTAGCCTAGTGTTAATGCCAAACTCTAGTTGAATCTTGTCAAACACAAAAAAAAAAAAAAAAAAAAAAAAAGGTGGGAAGTTAGGGTCAAAGGATATTTTTCAGAAAATTAATGTATATAGTCTTTGCCTTTAAACGTATGATTGTCATTTTTCAAAAGTATTTTATGCATACGGTGCTTTGTTTGGAGTGGTGAAACCACACTATTAGAAGTGCCTCCGAACAAAAAAAAAAAAAAAAGTAATCTAAATGTTTTAAATAGGCACAAATTGGAGGGCATAAATATTGTGTTGGTTATTTTATTTTAACGATATAAAATATTTGAATGTAACAAAACTTAGTGACACAATTTTTAAGTGTCTAGATCATTATCAAATAGTAAGACCAAAAATTTGCATATCTAACATCATAGATTCAAGCAATATACCGTCTTAGTCCGCTCATTTTTTGTTTGTAGATGTCTTTTGCAAAAATATTTCAAATTTTCTTTATGTTTTATTTTTAGTCACTTTAACTGTATATATCAACTTCAACGAGGTGAATCCTCAACCTAATTAATCTAACATTGAATTTAAATGAAAAAAATTGACTCTGAATTCTTCAAAAAGTGGTCAAGGTTAATAAAAATTCATTTGCAAAGTATCGCTTAAAGAATTGCAACCCCCTTCTGAAATGGCTTGTTTGGAATAGGGATCGACCCCCAAAACCACCAAAAAACAAACACACACACGAACAAAACCAAATTCAATAATCTGTTCTTATATCAACTAAGCCCTAATATATATTAATTATTTTTATGAGATAACCAATCGCACGCTCTTCGAGTGACTGAAAATAATAGTGTTACGCAGGCAGTGGACTTCGAACTTGACACCTCGCGGCCGAGCGGTGCTCTAATAACCCAGGCCAACCATGTGCCCAACTGCGTGGGACAATTAAACCCTTATATAACCCAACTTCGCAGCTTGCAGTCAACTGTCAAGCCAGACCTCAGTAGCAGCAAAAATTAGAACTGAATCTAACCACACTTACATTAACATATAAATCACAAGTAATAATATATTATTTTTTGTTTGCCAAAGATGAAGGATAAAGTATTAGCAAGTAACAAACATGTTTTAATTTAATTTAAATCGCCGGTTTCCTAGTAGTAGTATGAACGTGCCGAAACATGGGTCATGATTGGCCGGTACGAAGTGGGCCCCATCCGAACTGCTGCCCCCCATCCCCAAATTTACAACCCAACAAATCAGGCCCTGCTGCCGCCTCTGGGTCTGCTAGTGGGTGCGAGGATCCTGGTGCCTTTAGGCTTCTTTCGTTATGCTGTTTAATTTGCTTTCCAATAACTTTATTATTTATCGGGGAGCGGGGCACGAGGTGTTTGGTACTGGCACCTGGGGATGTGGGCCTTGTGGAGCCCATCTGCTGATTTTTTATTGACTTGAAAATTTGCTTGCGTTTTGGATTTTGGTTGGTTAACAGAGAACCTGGGCCCGCTTTGATGACATTGGGCCCACCTGACGACCTTGGCCTACTGTGAACGGGTTGTCACCTTTTCCGTTGACTAGCTTGACTTGTACTCAGCCCGTGTACTGGATTAGAGGCACGTGCCTTGCAAGTGCCGATTAAAAGTCGAACTAAACTACATAATAATGATAATGCTAATGATGATAATGGTCATAATAACACTGAGAGAAAGAGCATTAAAAAAGTTTCATCCAGCCTTGTTGCATAGTTTGCAAGATGTCATTGTTACATCGCTTGCATAGCTCAGGTCAGAGCAACGTTCCTATAATCCTATTTATAAAGGGAAAAAAAAACAAAAATCAAATGGAGTGATGAAAAGGAGACAAATGGACTGAGTGACCTCCCTAAGACAAGCAGAGAGGTGAAAAAAACAAAAAATTTGCACACCGCGTTTCGCTCACCGCGAGCACGGCGAGCGTGGGCCCCACCACCCGGCTGGGCCCACCCAAACCACCGCTGGGCCAAAAAATTTCGTGAAAAAAGAGAGGCGTCTCTTGCAGGTATAAAATTAAATCCTAATCACCCAGAAATAGTTGCAGTAAATATTTTTCTGCTGGTTGTGGTAGCAACAGTAACTCTGTAGTTTCTTTTTTAAGTGGATACTAAGTTTCTCTTTATATTTTAATTCAGGATTTTAATTTTGACATGTATAATTTGATTGAAGATTACACTCGTAACAAAGTTGTGGATGATGCTACTTTCAACAATTTTGTTGGATTGTAGTTAATGCAATTGGGGGTGTGTATTTTTAAGCATCATACCGTAATTGTAACTGATAGCTGTAATTGATCATATTTGTAATTTCAGTACAATTATAGGTTTAGATATGTCGAAACAAAAATTCCTATTAAAATCGTCAGATATAGCTATCAAATTAGTCTTTTATCGTTGTTGAAACCTGACTCAGCGGTAAAGAAATTCTGTCAGAAAATGAAGGGTCTCAAATTCAAAAGCGAGCGACAGCCTTTGATTAAAAATAATAATAATAAATTTTTTTAACCAAATACTAATTTATTTCTACTCTAATTTTTGGTACTTGACCATAATTTTCGCCCTCAACTAAATCTTCCCTTAGTATCATCATCTTTGCCACAACAGTTCTCCCATTGCTCAAAATGGCAGATGAGAAGCGATAGAGCCAAACACATATGTGGAGCTTGTTAGAACTTGTTAAAAGGATCGAGCGTTTCCCAAGGGAATGTAACTTGTTCCAAGATTGAAATTCATGAAGTGAGGTAGCCAATGTTACCTTCAATCATGTGAAACTAACTACAAGGCCTCAAACATTTGTAACTTGTTCCAAGAACTATTTTTCTCGAATTATATACAACTTCAGAGTTTTAATATAAAGAAGCCAAACAAGCCGAGCTCTAAGTTGTTCGTATTCGTTCAATTATTTACCCGAGCTTAAAGGTTTATTTAAGCTTGGTTCATTTAGGCGAGCTTCCAACGAGTGTGAGCCGAGCCTCGAGCTTTTCAGGCTTCTCTACTATTCTAAACAAATAATTAAAAAACATACTTTAAAATTGTATATGAAAATAATATAAACATTAAAATTATTTTTAAGAAGTTGAGCCATGACGACTTAGGAACACATATATCATTTTAAACAGTAAATGTGAGCATGATTCTAAACTATATAATGATTTTTTTTTTTCTTTGCAATAAATTCTGACTCCATGCAAAGCAGTTTCTTATTTTATCAATGAGTATACATTTTACTAATACTCTATATCTAACATACTAAATAATTCAAAAACAAAAGATGGATAATATATTTTCCAAAAAAGAAGAAAGAGGAGAAAAAGAACAAGAGGGGGAAATAGAGACTTACTGTTGCAGAAGATAAATATGATTTTTCTCTTGCCAAGATGAGAATTCATGTGGTGACAAACAAAAGAGAATGAAAAAAATTGCAAGACTTGATAGAAAGAAAGTAAAACAGAGTGTCTTCAATTTAGAAATTCAATAAAGTAGATCATTGCACAATCTTAGTCAGTTCTTTGCTGAATATTTCATGAGCTTGAAGTTGGAACTTTAACTCGTTGAGGGGCAAGAAAGCTTATATGGGTCCAAAAGATGCTCAGGCCCATGGAACATTATTTTTGATTGGGCTCTCCATGGGCATTTGTCAGGCCCATATGGGTCCAAAAGATGCTCAGCCCCATGGAACATGAACCAACTTAGCTTAAGACTCACAAAAGCACAAAGCATAATCTCAGCAAAGAATTTGGAATCATCTTTGTTTGTTCCTTTTGCACAAATCATTGTGTACAAAAGACCAACATTACGAAAAACAACACAAAGCAAGGATGAGGCAGAGGAGGAAAAAGCAGAATGCTTGTTTGAGGCTCCTCTGCTGCCTCTGCAACTCTATCATCGAAGCCGAGAAAGGCGAGAGATCACCACCGCCACCTTCTCCTCCTCGGGCCATCGTCAGACGGCCTTCAACGCCTCCACAAGAGCCCGCACAGCCCACCATTGTTGGGCCAAGGCCTCCACTGAATGATGATGCGAGGAGATGACGGACTCCTCACCCTCTGAGCCACCCAAAGTTGACGATAATGGGCCTGTCGTCTCGGCCATGAGTCTACCCAGAGTCGAGAGTCCTGAAGAAGACATGAGGCCGGTACAGCCCTCAGGAAATGGCCCATGGGCTGGTTCAAATGAGAGCCATGAAGTGAGCGCACCTGGCTCTGGGAGTGGACTCTCCATCCCTTTCGATAGACCACCTGATGTCTGATATATTGATTACGATTGGTGCAATTCGTCTCTCTTTATTGAGCTTCTAAGATTTAAACTTATTTCGCTTATCTGGCATTGAGATTTAGATCATTTGTAGGGTGCGGAGCCAGCTCATTGAAAATCTGAGATTCAAAGAGTTGTTATGTCAACCGCGTAATCTTAAAGGAAATTTCACTTTCTTTTCTCTTGACATTCTTTCTGTTGATGCCGGCTGGTTGAATTAGCACCAATCATTTAATCAAAACCTCACTAGGTCATGAAAAAGGAAAGAAGTTCAACGTATCTATGTTGCAGAACACAAGCTTCTTCTTCTTTAAGAAGTAAGTCATGTTAAGAGTAAAACTAGCCATAATTAAGAATCTTAATCTTAAAGAGCAATCTTAAAGAGCTTAAGATTTTTCCTTGCGACTTTAGATTTCTAATAAGATAAAAGCACATCTAGAATATATATATATAGGGTTTCTGTACCTCAGCCGCCAGCTGAGAGAGTATGTCAGCCGGCGTGACGTGGCGCCTTTATAGCCACAGATTTGTTCAAAATTTAGGCGCTAAAAAGACAAAGCATCCCACTCGAAAAGACCATCAATCACGAGACCGCTATCGAATGATAAAATACCCTAAATTTCACTTTTAACTTGGCGAAAACTATTCTTCCCCCAAAAATTACAAATCTGAAATTTGAGTTTTTCAAACCAAAAAAATTACAGATCTTGATTTCTAAATTTCTAAATCATCCGCATTAAAAATTAAATTTATAAAACAAAAAAATGATCAAGATAACGAGCAAGAAAGCATCCGCCGAAAAAGATAAAAAAAAATCGTGAAAACCCTAGATTATTGGGTGCCCTAGCAAAAAAATTATGATTTTTTCAGAAAGTTTTTCAAAAAAATTTTATTAAAAGACTTTTTCACCTTTTTAATATTATCGCTTTAGATCGTTGTCTCGTCCATAAAAAAATTTTTGATTTCAGTATTGAATTTTAATTCTAAAAATTAAAATTCAACTAAACTTTTCGATTAAAATGTGTTTTTTATTAAAATTTTGAACTTTCTAATTCAAAAATATTTTAGGAAATTTTTTTTAAGAATGCGACCATGGTCGTATTAATTTTCCATTTTTTTTATTTTTGAAAGTTGTTTTAATCATTTTTCAACCGCTTACTGCTACTTGAAACAAATTTTTAAATGTTATTTTGTTTTTCAAAAACTACAATCGAAGTCGCAGTTTGTGAAGAAAAAAATTGGATTTAAAATTTTTTGTAACAATTTTCAAATTTTGTACTGTTAAGCTGCGATCGAGGCCACATTATTTTTTAAGGTCATTTTTACATTTGAGATTTATTTTATTTTGCGCTGCGACCTTGGTCGCAGTATTGTTTAAATTTTTTTCCATTTTTGCAATAAGAATCGCAGTCTACTTTATTAATTAAATAAATAGAATACTGCGATCGTGGTCTCAGTCTTATAAAATAAGGGTCGTGGTATTTTGAAACAGCAACCAAGATCTCATACATAAGTAATTAAGTTGATTAGAAGACTGTGATATTGGTCGCAATCTTATGTAACAGTAGTCCCTTTAAGAAAGTTTTATTTTATAACACTCCGATCTTGGTCGCAGTCTTTTATAGCTTATTTTTCATAGTTGTGACCACAATCGCTGTCCCTTTATTATTAAAGTTATTTATAAATACTACGATTAAGAATTTGTTTAATGTGAACTAATATTTTTAATGTTTCTGCATCAATAGTTAGGCGAGAAATGAAGGTTCGTCCAATGAGATCGAGCTTAAAACTAATGTGCGAATTAATCAGAAATTTTGAAAAGCACATTCATCCAGATTTTACTAATGCAATGAAGGAGACGCCATTCGGTGCAATTTTCATGACATTCTACAATGAGAAATTTGGAGGTGACAAAGGCCTAAAATCAAACATCAGTGTTTGAAGATTGTAAACCAGTATGATAGGGACTCAATGACCTTTCTAATCGGTGGTAAACAATGGAACTAACAGTAGAGGATGTTGCCCTATCATTTGGTCTACCTATCAATGGAGCAAATTTCATAATGAATAAGACCTGTTCATTGAAGGACAAGGGCGTCATTAAACATTATTTCTCGAGTATTAAGATTATCACAGAAATATCTATTGAAGGTGCTTTGAATGATCTTCTGGCGAAAAAGAGGAGGAGAAGTGAATTAGAGGTCACAAAGGATGAGCAGCCGGAGCAGCAAGTGACATTAAATGAAATTATAAAAGACAGATAAAGACTTGCAGCTCAGAACTTCATAACTTTGATCATCCTGTATTGTCAGCAATTCTCTTCTTCTTTGGCAACAAATGCACAATGCCATGATACTTAGTGGAGTAAATTGCAAATATTCAGCTGATGAAGACCATTTGTTGGACTAAAGCTGTGTGGCAATTCCTCCTTGAATCCATGGACATTTTTCGGCATACTACATTTGAGCTGCAAAGATGCTCAGTGCAAATTCTTATAAGTATAAATTATATATTTAATTGTGGTAAATGCTATATATGGACACTGATTGTATAAACTGATATACTAATTCTTGTTGTAGTATTCGCTATGTTAAAGGGCTGAATTTTTTAACAAAGAAAAGGAATGGAGGAAAAAACTCTCAGGGCAGTAAGATGGGACCTCCACAATATTAGCATAGCCCTGCTAGAAATTAATCTAATGGATATTGAAGAAGAAGAGGTTAGTGTAAAACAACACTATACACATTCTGTCTGCAATTTTATTTTAAAAAAATAAAAATTGTGGCTGGAGTGTTATTTATTCACAATATTTTAATGTTTTTTGATGACTGGGACTATAGTCGTAGTTTAAATAGATAATTAAAATATTGTATTAAATTTTAATAGGACCGCGACTTTGGTCGCAATCTTGATAAAACAAATGGTTTGAAGATGAAATTTCATACTGCGACTATGATCGCAGTACTCAATTTTACCTGACAGTTTATTATTTTTGACTGCGACCAAAGTCGCGGACTTGATAAAAAGGACAATTTTTACAATTTTTTCTGCGACTTTAGTCGCAGTACTGACAGATTGGCCATATATTGATGTATGTTTTACATGACTTTCAGATTTTAAATCGAATGACCAACATGTCCAATGATGAAAAAATTATGGTAGGCCTTGCTGCTGAAGAAAAAGACAAGAATCACGATGAAAATATTGAAGCTGACATTCCGGAAGAAAAAGAACCTGTGAAAATAGTTGAGGAGAGTATGAAAGCCGACGTGACGTGGCGGAGAAGAAGAGGGGGTTTTGTACCTCAAGCCGCCAGCGCTGAAAGTGTATACGGAAAAAACTTACGTACATCTTCAACTGTATATGGGGTTTCTATACCTCAGCCACCAGCTGAGAGAGTATGTCAGCAGGCGTGATATGGCGCTTTTGTAGCCACAAATCTATCAAAAATTTAGGTGCTAAAAAGACAAAATATTCCACTCGAAAAGACCATCAATCAGGAGACTGTTGCCGAATAACTAAAATACCCTTAGTTTCACTTTTAACCTGGCAAAAACTATTCCTCCCCAAATAATTACAGATCTGAAATTTGAGTTTTTCAAGCCAAAAAATTACAGATCTTGATTTCTAAATTTCTGAATCATCCGCATCAAAAATTAAATTTATAAAATCTGATCAAGATGATGAGTAAGAAAGTATCCACCAAAAGAGGTACAAAACCGTTAAAACCCTAGATTATTAGGTGCCCTAGCAAAACAAATTATGATTTTTTCAGAAAAATTTTCAAAATTTTTTTATTTAAAAACTTTTTTCACCTTTTTAATATCAATTCACTTTAGATCGTTGTCTCGTCCATAAAAAAAACTTAATTTCATTGTAATTAAAATTCAACTGAAATTTTCGATTAAAAATATGTTTTTTATTAAAATTTTGAACTTTCTAATTTCAAAAAATATTTGAGGAAATTTTTTTATGACCATGGTCACATTAATTTTCCATTTTTTTAAAGTTGTTTTAATCACATTCGATCCTTACTACGACTTGAAACAATTTATTTTATTTTTTTATTTTCAAAGACTGCAATAAAATTCGAAGTTTGTGAAAAAAAATTTGATTTAAAAAAGTTTTTTTTAACAATTTCCCAAATTTTGTACTGTTAAGAACGCTGCGATCGAGGTCACATTATTTTTTAACGTCATTTTCACTTTTTAGATTTATTTTATTTTACGTTGCGACCTTGGTTGCAGTATTGTTTAATTTTTTTTCATTTTTGCGACAAGAATTGCAGTCTTTTTTATTAATTAGCTAAATAGGATACAGCGACCGTGAACACAATCTTATAAAAAAAGGGTCGCAGTATTTTGAAACAGTGACCAAGGTCTCATACGTAAGTAATTAAGTTGATTAGAAGGTTGTTGTAAACTGTCTAAAAATCATTGAAGACAAATCGTCAAATGCAGAGCTCACACTTTAGATGCAAGGCAGATAAAAATCATTAATGCAGTGTTAAGCGCGAGGCTCGAAAGCATCACTGTAAAACCAAGACGCGGGGCTCGAAGCCCGCGTCTCAACATCACTACAAAGCCAAGACGCGGGGCTCGAAGCCCGCGTCTCAGCATCACTACAAAGCCAAGACGCGGGGCTCGAAGCCCGCGTCTCAGCAGAGCTCGACGCCGCACCTCAATACCATAACAATGCCAAAATGCAGCTCCCGAGGCCCACGTCTAGCATCATCTCAATGGCTAAACACAGAGCTCAAGTCCGCGTCTCAGCTGCAAATGAGCCCCGCGTCTCAATTATAACTATCCTTATTACTGGGTCAAGTACTGTCCACGTAATGAGAAGAGTTAACCCTCATTATATAGAGTTTGCAATTAAAAGGGTCAAAATTTTTAACTGAGGAATACTGATAAATAGTTAAAGTCTTCTACCAACTTGCTGAGTTCAAGTTTTTACTTAAGTCTCTTTGAGATTTCATTGGATAGGAGTTGTGCTACTCCATCTGTGATCCAAGGAGAAGACTTCCAGAAGAGCTTGACATTCACTCGGTCAACAAAAAACAAGAATCACTTTTCACCGCTACGCAAAGAACCCAGCCTTAAACAAAAAGAAGACCTGAACTTGAGTGTCTTCTCTCTCTCGTAGTTGGGATTTGAGTGATTTTAACTTTTTATTGATTCAAGAAAAATTTACAATACGCTTTCAACATTCCTCTCCGTATAAGAGATGGCGTCTCCACTGGGGACTACTTTCTCCACTGTTGAGCAAGTTGTGACTCAAGGTGACGTCAATTTCATAAGAATATGATCGAGTCACTCATTGTGGAATTCAACCAAGCAAAGTATGAAGAGTTCCTCTCTTCTGGCTCCAAGAGCCCCAGGGTGGCACAACAGTATCGCGGGGTCTCCTCAAAGATCCGCTCTCAAGTCCTTTTGGAGACTCCCCAAAGATGGTCTGCGCAAACAGTGCCATTTCTGGTCGCGTCGCGCGCGTGATCCGCGTCAACGTCTAGCACGAGACTCGCGAGACCAACGTCGTTGAAGGCCAATCTTTCCACGCCCCTTATCTTTCTCACCTCTAGGTTACCGGGGGTCCCCAACAACCCGTGGAGCGTAACCAGAATGTTAAACGTCGACAAAGGTGTCGCACACGTCGACAACAGATGAAAGAAGCTGGAAAGCCATCTGTCCAGTAGATACAGGATATGAGATTCAACCCCGCGTCCCTTCTGAACAGCATCAGACGTGTGAAGTCTGCGTCTGAATATCAAAGCACAAAGCTCACAAGACTCGCGTTTCTGAGGCCTTACCTTGCAGACGCGATGTTCAGTAACACGAGGTCCGCGTATCTTTTTAGAGATACGAGACCCGCATCTCTATGTCAAAACGCGAGGCTCACGAAGTCCACGTCTCTCAAATCTCGCTAGGCAAACGCGACAATCAGCAACGCGAGGTCCGCGTCTCTTCTTAGCAGAGGCTTTGAGACGCGCGTCTCAAAACCAAAATGCGATAGCCACGTCTGTTCCACAGAACATGAACTCTATGTTTCTGAACCTTGAATCACTGAAACTTGTAAAGTTAACATTTGCTCTATGACAACTAGGGTTAGAAGGGAGCAGAAAAGTCTTCATCCTTAGAGACTCAAGGCTGGTCTCTTCGATCCCTCTTTGACAGATCTAAGGGATTATTTGACAAAGAAGATGAGTGTTCATCAAATCACTCCGCTATTCTGCTGTGAATGGCTCATCACAACAGTGCTCTCTGAATGCCACTGCAAACAGTCGGTGTTCAAACAGTTATCATCTACATCAATCTCTCGCTCGGCAAAAGACGTCATTCCCGTACAAGGAGAACTTTTTCTGATACGGAATACCTTGAAGTTACTACAACCGTGGTAGGTTCAAGCACTACACCAAGCAAGACTAAGGGGAAGCAGGCAATAATCAGCTCTAACGAGTCTAACACCGAGCCGGAAGGAGTATACCAGCATACCCCAACTCAAACTTGCGTAATAGCCCCGGTGGACCACTGTGCCCTATCCCGGGGTATCAAAGTGAGTGAGTCACACTCTGCCATCGCAGAATCATAGGCCTCGAACTCTTTTATAGAGAAAGAAGCATTTGCATATATGACAAGCACTCATGAAGAAATAGCCAGACGCTTTGAGTAGCAAACCCAGACTCAAAGGGACCAACTCGATGTGATTCGTGCTCAACAAGAATCTATCGACAGCCTCAAGAAGATATTTTCGCAATTGCTTGAGGACAAAAAGAAGAAGCTTAAGGCCAAAACGTCTTCCAAGAAGTCCAAAAGCAAACAGAAGGAAGGGGCAAGCTCGTCTTTGGCACATACTGAGGAGGAGGAGGAGCATTCCAACTCTGAGTTGTCCAAACCTCCATTTGAAGAGGAAGGCAACTCAAAGAATACGAGCACTCATTCTAAAAGAATGAGTAAACGGGAACAGCATCTTGAAGCTCTTGCCAGTTAGAAAGGCCTATAAGAAGCAGGAATGGTCCGGCCATACCCGGCTGAGTGGGATCTTGTCCCGTGTCCTCCTAATTTCAAAGTTCTAACCCTACAGGCCTTCAACGGCAAGGGGTCACCGAACTAACACATATACTACTTCAAGTCTCAGACAAGGAATGTACTATAAAATGATCCCATCCTAGCACGTTTGTTCATCGACACACTGAAGGAGATCACTTTTGAATGGTTCATGAAGCTCCCAAAAGGCTCCATCAAGAACTAAGGTGATTTGGAGAAGCTTTTTCTTACACGCTTCTTCGAAGATGACTCAAAAATTACAATGCCAACTCTCTTGGAGACAAGGCAACGAAAAGGAGAGTCAATTAAAGCATGTGTAAAGAGATTTCAGAATATGGCACTCCGATGTCCTAGCGGTATGACCCAGGCCACCCTGATGGAAACATGTCATCACAATTTGCAAACCTCACTCCTAGCTCAGATATGAGTAACTAAAAGTTGTGCCTGGAAGCAGTTGGTCCAGTAAGACGAACAGGCATAAGAGATTGTCGTCAGGGTTAAGGCAGAAGAAAATAAGCCTAGACCCGAAAAGTCAACGAGGCGCGTGCCAGAGGCATCTTTCCAAGCTAAAAGGAAGGACACACTAGCGACAGAGACAAAGTCTTCCTCTAAGCCCCAACCAGCTAGAGAGGGTAGCTCTTTAACCCAGTTACGCGCCAACAAGCAGTACTTCTTTAAGGATGAGCATATAGATTCATTATTTAAGTTACTCAACAAGAGAAACAGACTGAAACTTTCTAAAGTTAGACGTCCTAAGGAGGTTGGCAAGACTGACAACCCCAATTACTGCTTGTACCACAGGATGCAGGGGCACCCTACCAAAAGCCGTTACGTCTTCAAGGATTTTCTCCAAGTTTTGATTGATGCGGAGGTGCTCAAGTTTCGCCCGGAGCAGAAGAAAGTGATAGCAAATATGACGTCATTTCTTTAGTTCGAGGTCTAGCCTCCAACACCGGCCGGAGCAGTTCTCATCCTGAAAGGGGAGCTAAGGGTGCTCAATACATATCCACACTACCAGCAGGAGAAAGGTCTCGTACCTGTTCCTACTTCTTAGTGAGAAATCATGTGGGTTCATCCCGACCTCGTGGAAGGCCAACAGTGGACTGCTATTACCAACAGGAAGTTCATGGGCAAAGCAAAAGCTTCACCTTATAATGTGGTGTGTGCTTCCTCTTGGGAAGTGATTGGTAGTGAAAAATGCATTTTTATCATAACATTTACCATCACATTTTCATATTTATTCATTTAATTCTGCACATTTATTAATATTTTGTGATTTATTGTGTGCAGGCCTCGAGTTCTTATTTTTATAAGAAATAAAGCTTAATGAAGCCCAAAAGCCCATATCCAAGCCCAAGTCCAAGCCCAGGTGTAAAAGTGCAAAAACCAAATGTCAAATGTGCAAATACACAAGGGCCAAAGTTGCAAATACAAAGAAGAGGGAAGGATAGACTTCTATTCAACCCTAAACACTTGCAGGATGAGGATAAAAGCTAAAAGAAGAGAAGGAAAATTCGTGAAAAAGATTTGGGATCTAGGTAACTTGATTCCCAAGTTATATCCAAATCCAAAGATTAAGAGTCAGGATGCAATTTCTAGAAGGAAACGCCCAGATGGACGGACCAGGAGAGGCCACGCGCCAAAGCGCGTGGCATTTGGCTACAAAAGTGCCGCGTTTCCGCGGCAAATTTCCCATTTCCGCGGCATTTCTGACGAGTCTGGGGATCAGCTTTCGTGGGAGAGTTGTAACTGGACTCTAACTCCTTCTGCACCTATAAATACCCCATGCAGTGCAACGTACAGAGCGTCCAGCGTCCAGCAAAGGGCCAAAGTTAGGATTTTTAGGGTTTCTCTTCTTTCTTCTAGTTTTGTAATTAGGGTTTCTTTTTATTTTCAAGAGAGGGAGATGGCTATGTTGAGGGTGACACTGATGTATGCTTCTCTTCTCCATTGTTTCAAGTAATGAAGGTAATTTTTATTTTTATTTATGTCATTGCTTTACTTTTCTTTTTGTTCTCTTTTTCTTTTCTACTTTCTTACTGTTGATCTTGATGAGCATGCAAGCGATTACCGAACCACAAGTATAACAAATCTTGGTGGTGCCAACGATATTCCATGGAGATGTTCTCCTCCTCAAGGCGTATCAATTCATACTTGCCCAAGGCTTGATGATCTAATGCGAACAGCGGACTGAGATCGATCCCATGATTTATGCGTTCAACGCCTCCATAAATGGTAGAAAGTGTTAGGTTTTCACATATTTTCTCCAACCAAGGTTAGTTTTCTTTCTTTTCTTTTATTTTATTTTTGTAGATTAAATCACTATCTCCCAATTCTTTCTTTTCTGATTCATTGTAAATACCACTTCCTTTCTAACTTAACTAATAAAAATAAAAACTTTAGAGAAACTTACTTAACGCTTCCATCGCAGTCCCTCCCTGAGGATCACGACCCGCATAGCCCTGCCACCGCGGATTAGAACTGAGACTTGCACATCATATTCTAAAATACTATATTTTTGTGTGCAGGAAAATTCAGTCAACAAATTGGCGCCGTTGCCGGGGAGGGACGGTAAGTTTATCTCTAAAACAAAATTTAATTTTTAACTAATTCTTTATTCTTTTCTGTTTACAGGTTTGGAGAACAGGAAACAGAAATACAGCAGCAGCAGTGGACATATAGCTCCTCTGTGCCTCTGCCCTCGAAGGCAGAGCATCAGAGACTACTGTATTGCCGCGGATCCGCGGCTATAGCCGCGGAAACACGGCAACAGTAGAGGATTACTCACTGAAATTTTTGCAGGATTCTGCAAATTGCAAATACTGTTTTCTGCTCTGTTGGGTTTGTTCTGTGATAAACCTGTATACTGCTAATTAATTCAACAGTAAATTATTTGTTGTTAAAGATAAAATTGATTAGACGTTTGCATATTAGGCACGTGTCTTTTCAATTCCTTTATTTTTACTGTTGAAGAGTGCTGGAGAAGCAAGGTACGTACGCATTGCATGTAGAATAGAACTCATCTCTTGGTTGATTTTCTGCTTTGAGTGAATCTTATCTACTTATCTTGTACACTTGCACTAATTCATCTTAAGGGCATAAACCCATTAACAAGATAAGGTGGGGATTTCATCACCCTTCCTTAGCCCAAAAATCATATCCCAAGCACTCACTAACCCAAGCCTAACTTAAAATTAGTAGACGTTGGCCCTAGGGACACTCGGACTCAATTAGGAGATTATCCTAAGGGGGAACGGTGTTGGAAGTTGACTCCTGCCAAATCAGTGTCTAGGAAGGGGATTGAGGGCCGAAAGCCCGAAGTGTGGTGGTTATTTAATTAAGGAACGTCTTTGACGGAAAACCTCCCACCACTCTTGCCCCGACCTGGCTGATTAACTTGTGGTCAAAGTCTACACCCTACCTCCCGTGGACAGTCTAACCAGTTAGGAGTCGTCTAGGTCTAGGTCTACCCTAACTTAGGTTAGAAATTTTTCTTTTTTGTTTGTTTTTTTTCTTTTGTTTGCTTTGTGTGATATGGCCTATAACAATAATTTTTTCAATTTTAATGAGGATCCATATTATACACCAACCTCTTTTTCGGATATTATCAACCCGGCATATCATAACTCTAACAACCTAGTGTGCCAGATTGGTCTTATCCGAATCATTACATGCCCCAGTCCCAATACTATGAACAAGATTGGATAATCATCACTACTCTTCACAGAGTCAATGGGGATTCAACACCTCTGAGCCATATGGTCAACCACCTGTTCAACCATTATCTTCATATACGTCTTTTCCCACATCACCAAGGTTTCAGTCCTCCATTGATCTATTCGATGGGTTAGAAGAAAAAGTGGATCGGTTGCAAGATACAATGAATGATCAAATTTCTAGACTTTCAAACATTCTTGAGCATCTTGATAGGAACCAAGAATCATTCTGTTTAGAAGACCTTGATCAAAATTCAAATTCATCACATCAATATGAACTTGCTCAATCCCAATCCTTGGACAAATTGGCTAGTTTTAATTTCAATGAGATTGAATTAGATTATAAATGTGAATCCGATCCCCAACTTTGCGATTCAGTTTCCATCTTCGAATCTATGTTGACTCCAGTATCCTTACCCAATTTGGACTAACTTTCTGAGCCAACATTTATTCATGTGCCCATAGATCATGAAATTGAATCACCCATTTCTGAAGATCATCATAGTGAACTTGACCAATTTCATACTTTTAAAAGTCCCCTTGACAAATTGGCAAGTTCTAATTTTTATGAGATTGAAACTAATGAGATATGTGACCTAGATTCTCAAATCTATGATCAAGTTCAAATTCCTGAATCATTATTGACTCCTGTTTTGTTACCCGACTTAGGTAATATTTTAGAGTCAGTTTTGATTCCCACACCTATCATTCCTGAACTTGAATCATCAACATTGAGTCACATTCCATTGTGGGAAAATGATTGTGGACTTGAGTTTTCATTTCTTGACTTGGACCCACTTCTTGAACCATGCTCGACTCCTGAACCCTTACTTGATTTAAGTTTCTTTCCTGAGTCGGTATTAGTTCCTGAACCTATCATTCTTGAGTCCAAGTCAACCATTCTACCAAGTCACATTCTTTTGTTGGACATAGGTATAGACCATGACTCTGTGATGATTTTCCAGGACTGGTCATGTAAAGGGAGTAAGTTTCACGAGAGGATCTTCCATGATCCTATTCATACTGGGGACTGTAAACATGTAAATATAAAAGAGGTAAATAAAGGTAGGTCCCGTGAACTACCACGTTATCTTGTTTGGGCCGCATTTCGTGGACCAATTAGACCACCTCCGGAACCACCATCCTAAGGTAACTTCCGCCTTCCCTTGTTCTGTTTCATGTATATATGCATTCATTCATACATTGAGGACAATGCATGAGATAAGTGTGGGGGTGGGCTTTACTAACATACTAACATAAGTAGACACTAACAAATTTGATAATAAAAAAAAATTTTAAAAAAAAATGTTATAAAAAGGACAGTATTTTGACTTATTTTTTTTTGAAAGAAACCTAAGTTAGTTTTAAGGATTAGGAAAATCATGATTAGGATTTCAAAAAACTTGGTCAAAATAAATAAATTGTTGAATTTTTAGGTATAGGAGGAGAAATTGAATAAGTAGTTAGTCTTAATTTTTACCTTAATGAAATGTGCATACCAAATGCATATCTAGGATTCTAAGACAAAGACCTTGTGCCTCATAAAAAAAAATAGAAGAAAAAAAAATATCACCAATTAAGCTGATACATGTGCCTCAAGAAGCATAAGTACTCATGCCTAAAGGTGAGTAAATAAAATAAAGTCCTTAGTTTTGGGGCCTAATTCACTCGAATTTGAGTCCGCGGGGTGTTTTCTCACTTGGTGCCCTAAAGCCGACTGGTTTGGGAGCCACCGACTTTAAAGTTCGCTACATGGGTGGATTAGAAAGCCTAATAGAACTAAGAAATATGATATATGTATTAACACATCTAATAATCAATTAGTTAGGTATGAGGGCCTCAAGAAGCCTTGATGCTTACACGAAAGAAAATTAGATGCGTTATACATATTAAAAAAAAAGAAAAAAAAATATATATAAAGAGGCATGAGAGTCCAAGTTAAGGAATTCCTAGTAAAAACATAAGGATGCATATGATTTTTGGTAACAAAAAAGACTATATTAGAAATTCAATTTTAATTCTTACCTAAAATGGAAAACAATTAACTTTATTAAGACTAAGTTTAAAGAATGAATAAAAATGAGGATCCTAAAACTTATAGACTACTTAGTCTCTTCAATAATAATTCAAATATTTTCCTTTTTATGGATTTTGTGGGTGCAATCCGCTGAAAACCCTCACGAGACAACACTCGTCCTCTAGGGTAACCTAGAGGTTTAACGGCTTGTTGCACGTGCTAAGTGCAATCGTGATTCCTACGAAAGTGAGTTAGGTTAGATTAATTTTTCTTTTTCTTTGTTTTTACTCGAGGACGAGCAAAAAGATAAGTGTGGGGGTGTGATTGGTAGTGAAAAATGCATTTTTATCATAACATTTACCATCACATTTTCATATTTATTCATTTAATTCTGCACATTTATTAATATTTTGTGATTTATTGTGTGCAGGCCTTGAGTTCTTATTTTTATAAGAAATAAAGCTTAATGAAGCCCAAAAGCCCATATCCAAGCCCAAGTCCAAGCCCAGGTGTAAAAGTGCAAAAACCAAATGTCAAATGTGCAAATACACAAGGGCCAAAGTTGCAAATACAAAGAAGAGGGAAGGATAGACTTCTATTCAACCCTAAACACTTGCAGGATGAGGATAAAAGCTAAAAGAAGAGAAGGAAAATTCGTGAAAAAGATTTGGGATCTAGGTAACTTGATTCCCAAGTTATATCCAAATCCAAAGATTAAGAGTCAGGATACAATTTCTAGAAGGAAACGACCAGATGGACGGACCAGGAGAGGCCACGCGCCAAAGCGCGTGGCATTGGCTACAAAAGTGCCGCGTTTCCGCGGCAAATTTCCCATTTTCGCGGCATTTCTGACGAGTCTGGGGATCAGCTTTCGTGGGAGAGTTGTAACTGGACTCTAACTCCTTCTGCACCTATAAATACCCCCTGCAGTGCAACGTACAGAGCGTCCAGCGTCCAGCAAAGGGCCAAAGTTAGGATTTTTAGGGTTTCTCTTCTTTCTTCTAGTTTTGTAATTAGGGTTTCTTTTTATTTTCAAGAGAGGGAGATGGCTATGTTGAGGGTGACACTGATGTATGCTTCTCTTCTCCATTGTTTCAAGTAATGAAGGTAATTTTTTATTTTTATTTATGTCATTGCTTTACTTTTCTTTTTGTTCTCTTTTTCTTTTCTACTTTCTTACTGTTGATCTTTGATGAGCATGCAAGCGATTACCGAACCACAAGTATAACAAATCTTGGTGGTGCCAACGATATTCCATGGAGATGTTCTCCTCCTCAAGGCGTATCAATTCATACTTGCCCAAGGCTTGATGATCTAATGCGAACAGCGGACTGAGATCGATCCCATGATTTATGCGTTCAACGCCTCCGAAATAGGTAGTAGAAAGTGTTAGGTTTTCACATATTTTCTCCAACCAAGGTTAGTTTTCTTTTCTTTTCTTTTATTTTATTTTTGTAGATTAAATCACTATCTCCCAATTCTTTCTTTCCGATTCATTGTAAATACCACTTCCTTTCTAACTTAACTAATAAAAATAAAAACTTTAGAGAAACTTGCTTAACGCTTCCATCGCAGTCCCTCCCTGAGGATCACGACCTGCATAGCCCTGCTACCGCGGATTAGAACTGAGACTTGCACATCATATTCTAAAATACTATATTTTTGTGTGCAGGAAAATTCAGTCAACAGGAAGCAAAAATCGATGTGCCCTCGCTAACTGATTTGAAGGAGGAGACAATCGTTCTTGCTGCAGAACCGAATGCGCCGCTCGTAGCAGAGACCCCGCTCGGGTCAGTTGTACTTGAAAAAATATGATGAAGTGGTGGAAAATTCGTCTAAACCCACCCCAGAGCCAACCAAGAAGTCCACAAAGTAACACGTGAAGCAAAGAAAGCTTCGATATGCCAAGGTCCTTCCAAAGGACAAAGAGAAAATCTTCAGCGCCTTACCGCTTTGATGTCTTGGCTCAACTGGCCAATATGTCGGCCAAGATCACCCTTTACTAGCTCCTAAGACTATCAAAGTCAGCAAGGTAAGCCCTGAGAGAAGCTTTAACTGATGTTGAGGTTTTCATGACCTGGATTTCGGCTGAACAACAGGAGGAAAATGAAGAAAACTACCTCCACGCCTCTCAACATGTCCCTCATTAACCTTCACTTCAGACGATATGTAGGTTAAGGGGAAACATGATAGGCCCTTGTACTTGACAGGGTATAATGGATCATCTGAAGTGAGCTACATTCAAGTGGATTCTGGATCCGCGCTGAGCATCATGCCCCGCCGGGTCATGTAGCACTTGAGAATCCCCACTCATCGATTGAGTGTCACTCAAACTATCATTTACGGCTTCAACGCCAATGGTACGTGCTCAATTGAAAATTTAAACTCAAATGTCAGATTGGAGACCTAAGATTCGAGGTGACTGATTGAGTTTAGACCTGCACATAAAAATACAGAATTTCAGAACTTAAGAATAGAGAGTGCAAAGTGCTCAATACTACCGCTATAGTAAGTGGCTATGCGGATCGTGATCCACAAGGAGGGACTAGCGATGGAAGCTTCTTTAGTAAGTTCTCTTTTATACTACAATTAATGGTTAAATTTCTTCTTTAGCTTCTTAAAAGAAAAGAGAAAAATATAGTTACAGTTAAGTGAGGAAGAAGGTGGTAGATAGAGAAGGTGGAGAATATAGAAGTGGATTTGTACAGAGAAATTGAAAAAGAATAAAAAAGATTTGGATGTTGATGGTGTTGGTGATCTAAGCTAAAGAATTAAAAGAAAGAAAACTAAAAATTACTTACCTCCTTTGGCCCAATACTTATCTTGAATATGTGGCAATGATATTACCTTGAAGTAGAGGCGATTAGGCATAGCCCATAAGAGTTGATTCCCGTCTCTTCCATATTACATCATCAAGACGATACAAGTATGAAATAATATAGAATGAGACTAAAAATCCATCATCATGAGCTATCAGTGGCACTCGCAAAAGTAAGGCTCTTTGATGCTATAAGACTCATTTGGATAGCAATTGGTACCAAAAGAAGAAAAGCAGAAAGGAAGAAGAAGAACACAAAAAACAAAGAAGAACTTACAAATGCAATTATAAATTCAATCTTATAACAATAAGAGAAAAGAAGAACAACTTACACTGGTGTCACTCTCAGTACAAGCTTCACTCTCGTTCTCCTATAAAACTCTGATCTCCTCTGAATTACATAAATAAAACTGAAAATTACATAAAAAGAAAAATAAAAACCTACACTAAAAAGAAGGAAAACTGGCCTAAAGTCTATCTCTGCATGGTCGCCCCCTTTTGCCTTTGAGATTGCAGGTATTTATAGGAGAAATGCAGAGGGTAGAGGAGTATGAAGATAGGGGAAACTGGCTATTTTTGAATCTGAATCCTCCCCTTAAACTTGATTTGATGTGGATATTCAGTTCTGATCTGCAGCTTGTTGGCGTGTTAATTGCTGAATATAACTTATCAAATGAAAGAATTAGAAATAGTGATCAACTTAAGAGTTGTAGCCCTTTAAGTCTTCTTTCTAGATCATCTTGAATCATCAAATTGAGTTCGGTAGCAAAAGTTATGATTCAAATACTAAAATGTATCCAGTCAGAATCTGAGTCAAAATTGTTTCATCTCATCCGTTGATCTTCTCTCTATCAATTTATCCCTTTGGATTTGGACTCTATATTTGACGTTATCCTCGGTTGATTTTTAGCTTTAACCACTTGATTCATCAAAAACTGAATTTAACCAACTGGATTTGGGATCATCCTCCTCTAACTAAATAGATCTAGTTAAATCTAAATTTAACTGATATTTATTTGATTTTATCCTTTTTCTCCCCATGATTATCTTCTGTAAAATAGACATTTAAGATAAGAAATTTAGCAGATTTATTATATAATAAATGTGAAAATGTAATAAAAATAATGTAATAAATGTGTGCAATCATACCCCCACACCTATCTTTTACTCGTCCTCGAGCAAAACAACAAAACTAAACCAAAGATTATTAGACCATTTTCATGGGTCACGCGATTGCACTAAGTATGTGCAACAAGTCGTTAAACCTTTAGGTTCCCCTTAGAGAACGAGTTTTGTCCCGTGAGAGTTTTTAGTGGATTACACCCACAAAATTCATAAAGAAAGAGAAAATTGTTAGTATTTTGAAAACACATTTTGAAAGAGAAAAATATTTAAAATATTATTGCAAGAATTAAGTAATTTATAAGTTATAAGAAAACTGAAATTTTCATTTCTAAACTTAATCTTTATTCAAAAATTTGTTATCAATCAAAGTAAGGAGTCAAATTGTACTTCTCATCTAGTCTATTACTTTACCCTAAGTCATATGCACCTTCGTGATTGTAAAATTTTGACTAAGGGTTTTTTAACTCTAACTCTTATGCCTTATTTATTTATTTATTTATTATGGTATTATTCCTTAGTTCTATTAGGCTTTCTAATATGCCCATGTAACGAGCCTTTAATCGGTGACTCACGCATACTCATTTCCAAGATTGATGGTTTTCTATTTTGAACTGGTGGAACTGAGTATGAATCTTGAAAATATTGTGAAATTAGGGTGGCCTGAAATTTTCGTTCGGTCTCCTGCATGGCTTCTATACTCTTTTCTAGTTCGAATTTTTCTTCAATGGGTTGGTCTAAAAAAATTGCATATGAAGTAAAATTGGAGAATGAATATTGTGAAAATTGTGGACAAGGTGGATAAGGAGGACAAGTTGGTTGAAAATTGGACTCGGGGGAGGTGAATCCTCATTGACTCTGTGAAGAGTTGAAATTAATTTGAAAATTATGGTCATAAGATTGGGGGCATGGGTTTTATTGATTCGGATAAGTCCAACCCGATGTATTTGGTTAGTTGATACTGTAAAAAATCTGTTTGGAATTATCTGAGTCAAATAGGGTGTAATATGGACCATTAAAATTGAAAAATTACTGTTATAAGTCATATCACACAAGAAATGTCAAACACAAACAAAAAACAAACAAATAAGCAAAAAAAGAAAAAATCTAACCTAAGTTAGGGTAGACCTTAGACCTAGACGACTCCGAACTGGTTAGATTGTACACAGGGGTATATTACTGAATTTGACCACAAGTTAATCGGTCAGGTAGGGGCAAGATCGGTGGGAGGTATCCGTGCCTAAGTAACGGGCCTAATTATACCAAACCACCAACCTTCGGAGTTTCGCCTCTCAATCCCCAACCTTAGACACCAATTTAGTAAGAGTCAAATTCAAATCAACTTTCTCCTTAGGTCAGCCTCCTATATGAGTCCGAGATGTCCCTAGGGCCAACGTGTACTCAGTTTTAGTTAGATTTAGGTTAGTGAGTGAGGAGACTGTTTGTGGGCTAAGGGAGGGTAATGACTTCCCTACCTTATCTTATTTATAGGACAAGCCCTTAAGATTGATTGTGTAAACTGTGCATGATATAGAAAAGTAACAAGCAAATATCACCCAAGAATGTTTTCTAACTATATGCTATGCACACGTACCTTTTGCTCCAGCACTCTTCAATAGTAATGTAAAATGTAAACAAAATAGACACGTCCCTAAATGCAAAGTCTAAACCATTTTTAGCATTTAAACTAACATCATTTTACTGTTGAGGTTAGAAAATATGTACAGTAAGACAAATAAGAAAATAAATAGCTACAGAATTTTAACTTGCAATTCAGCCAACCTGCAAAAATACAGGTTAGTAGTTCACTCAGATTGCCACTGGAATGTAGCAAATCTGAGGGCTTCTGGGCTCTGCTTTCTTGAGCAGAGTCCAGGGCCACTTATATGTCCACTGCAACAAAAATTTCCTTATTGTTAAACCTGTACACCAAGTACAAAAAAGAAGGTTAACTAAAAATGTAAACTTAAAAAGAGAATAACTTACCGTCCCTCCCCGGCAACGGCGCCAAAATTTGATTGAGTTTTGAACCTGCACACAAAAATACAGAATTTCAGAACTTAAGAATAGAGAGTGCAAGGTACTCAATAATACCGCTATAGCAAGTGGCTATGCGAGTTGTGATCCACAAGGAGGGGTTAGCGATAGAAGCTTCTTTAGTAAGTTCTCTTTTATGCTACAATTAATGGTTAAAATTCTTCTTTAGCTTCTTAAAAGAAAAGAGAAAAATGGAGTTATAGTTAAGTGAGGAAGAAGGTGGTAGATAGAGAAGGTGGAGAAAATTAAAGTGGATATGTACAAAGAAATTGAAAAGGAGTGAAAAGGATTTGGATGTTGATGGTGTGGGTGATCTAAGCTAAAGAATTAAAAGAAAGAAAACTAAAAATTACTTACCTTCTTTGGCCCAATACTTACCTTAAATCTGTGACAATGATGTTACCTTGAAGTAGAGGCGATTAGCGCATAGCCCATAAGAGTTGATTCTCGTCTCTTCCACATTACATCATCAAGACGATACAAGTATGAAATGATATAAAATGAGACTAAAAATCCATCGTCATGAGCTATCGGTGGCACTCACAAAGGCAAGGCTCTTTTGATGCTATAAGACTCACTTGGATAACAATTGGTACCAAAAGAAGAAAAGTAGAAAAGAAGAAGAAGAACACAAAAAATAAAGAAGAACTTACAAATGTAACTATAGATTCAATCTTGTAACAATAAGAGAAAAGAAGAACAACTTACACCGGTGTCACTCTCAGAACAAGTTTCACTCTCGTTCTCCTATGAAACTCTATCTCCTCTAAATTACATAAATAAAACTGAAAATTACATAAAAAGAAAAATAAAAACCTACACTAAAAAGAAGGAAAACTAGACTAAAGTCTATTTCTGCATGGTCGGCCCTCTTTTGCCTTTGAGATTGAAGGTATTTATAGGAGAAATGCAGAGGGTAAAGGAGTATGAAAATAGGGAAACCGGTTATTTCTGAATTTGAATCCTCTCCTTATCTCCAAACTTGATTTGATGTAGATATTCAGTTTTGATCTGCATCGTATTGGCGTGTTGATTGCTGAATATAACTTATCAAATGACAGAATTAGAAATAATGATCAACTTAAAAGTTTTAGCCCTTTAAGTTTTCTTTCTAGATCATCTTGAATCATCAAATTTGAGTTCGGTAGCAAAAGTTATGATTTAAATACTAAAATGTATCCAGTCAGAATCTCAGTCAAAATTGCTTCATCTCATCCGTTGATCTCCTCTCTATCCATTTATCCCTTTGGATTTGGACTCTGTATTTGACATTATCCTCGGTTGATTTTTAGCTTTAACCACTTGATTCACCCAAAAATTGAATTTAACCAACTGGATTTGGGATCATCCTCCTCTAACCAAATAGATCTAGTTAAATCTGAATTTAACTGATATTTATTTGATTATATCCTTTTTCTCCCCATGATTATCTTCTGCAATATAGACATTTAAGACAAAGAATTTAGCAGATTTATTACATGATAAATATGAAAATGTAATAAAGAATAATGCAATAAATGTGTGCAATCAGTGACTTGCTATGTTATTGACGCCGGCACTTCATATATTTTGCTGCTGGGATGATCATGAATTTATCGCAACTTCATCGTTCGCTCTACTCTCCATCGAGTCATGAAGTATGTTGACGGAGATGGAAAAGTCTGAACGTTGATCGCCAAAAGGCATCCATTCAAGAGGGTGAAGAACTACTCATGGACTTCCTCCTATACCAGGATTCTCTAGAGACAGATGAGAATCCCCAGCCAGAGGAACTAGATTCTGGTAAAAAAGCTGATGTCGAGCCAGAGGAAGAAGAAGAATGTCTTTGGGAGCTGAATCCACTTGTAACGAGCGTTAATAAGTTCTATGTCATAACACCGTCAATGATGTAGGCGAGTGGTATATTAATGAACAATTAGATTTGGCTTACTTTTTTGTGTTTGCATTTGATTCCGTGCCCTCAAATACTAGTACCAATGTAAATGATGACCCCTGATCAGCAATAGATGCCCTGATATTATTGCATGTACCGATGAGATCATCTCTCACGGTATATCAAAGCGTCAGTGATGCGCAAGGATCTTTCTTTGAGGTCTCAGCAAGACGCAAAGGCCAAAAATTGATCCTTTTCGGAAGAGTCGAGTCTAAACTAATGACTTGTGAAGACTCAGAAATCGAGACTGAACTTTCTCAGTTCTCTCATTACGAGTCAAATGTACTCAGAATGATGGAGAACATGGGGTATGACCTAACAGCTTGAACTTTGGCAAAGGAAGGAGAACACTGCTATGATCTTTCGTTCCAAAAGGGAAAGCATCTGATTATTATCATCAAACTCGCAGAGGGCTGGGCTATTGATCGACAAAAAGCTTGCACAAAATTAAGTAAAGGAGTGATGGTCGATGTTACTGCTTTTGCGATTCTTTCGTAGTAACAAAGTGGCTATACGGGTCGTATCCACAAGGAGGGAGAGCGATAGAAGCTTTAATGCAGCTTCTTTGTTCAAAGTAAGAAAAAGTTCTTTGTTTCAAATAAAGAATTGAAAAAAATCATGTATTATTTCAAGAATTGTTTGGATTGATTTGATGGTTTGTAAAAGTAAATTTTCTTAATGGTAAAAACGCATGGCTAACTTTCTACTAAGTGCTCTCACTAATCCCTAACTTCTTGAGGATGTAGCCTCACAATGGATTATAGGTAAGCATAACCTTTGTGCATAAGAATATCCATGTTGGAGGTCGAATGAAAGTTCTTCCTTTAACTTAGCTTTACATGACAAAAACTTGAACATTCTCTTATCAAGATCCAATTTAAGGCGAGAATAAGGGAAGAAACAAGTGCACTAATGGTATCGGCAAAGATTAATAGGAATATCTCTAACTTACAAAAATAGGTAAAGTTTACAATTTATAGATTATCAAAAATCGTTAAGTATAAAATAAAAGAAAGGAAATACTTGTAAGTAAGTTAGAGTTAGAACCATCGTCTTAAGATGTCATAGCTCTCGTTTGCACAAAGCTCGTTTGACACTATTGACTCATTTGGGTTATCAATCAAGTTGTTAGAGATTAGTGGGTTAGTAGTTAGTCAGCCATGCAATGAAAGAGTTAGTTAGACATGATTAAGAAAAGAAATAACAAGAGAGAAGAAGTAAAGAGAAGAAATATTACACTAAAACAAGAAAGTAAAAGTAAATGAAGACAATAAGTAATGAAAAAAAGAACGAGAAGTAATCCTTGTATAAGCTTGTCACCTTCAAATACAACTTGCATACACTCTCTCTCTTTCACTCTAATGGCTAAATGGCTAAACTAAGTTAGAAGAAGAAGAAAAGATAAAACAACTACAACTCCTAGAAACAAAATAACAACAACTCCTAAAACTCTGCATATCTCTGGTTGAAGAACCCCAGGGGGTATTTATGGCACCAAGAGAAAGGATGCTAGGGGGCAAACCCTGGCCCAAAGCGCTGGCACGACCGCGCCAGTACGGTCGCGAAAACGCGGCCACAGCCGCCTTTTCGCGGCTGTACGCGTGCACCACTTGCTGCGCGCTGTCGCTTCGGTCCCTTATCAGTTGTACTTTTTGGATTTTAGATTTAAGCCCCCTAGTCTGATAGAATCTCCTCTTAAGGTCAATGGCTACTTTATAGGCCTTTAATCACCCATTAAATGGTGATTTAAGGTCTTCTTCTTTATTGCACACTATGAACCTAGAATCACACAAGCAAACCATTATTAGCAGTATTTTATATAAAATAAATGTGCAGATGTGATAAAATTATGCAATATTAGAGACTAATCAGCTATGTGTCAACTTCAATCTCGTCAGCATCTGAGTCTGAAGAGTCATTATATCATAACCACTCGTCAAGAACGTCATCATGGGAGTTAGTTGTCAGTGTTGGCAATATCTTCAAAGAACTTTCGATAAACATGATTTTCACAAGCCACCTGGAAGATGAAAATGAAGAAATGATCCAGTCAGATACATATTCCTAGATCAGACACCTCCGGGATATTCACTTTGATCAACGTGAACTACCCACAGAGGATAAGGTAATTCAGATCAATCTAGGAGATGAGGCTAATCCTAAACCCATCTTCACAAGCGAAAGCTTATCACCTCATGAGAAAGAAGATCTCATATGTCTCGTGAGAGAGTATATAAATGTCTTCACTTGGAACTACGAGGATATGCCTGGCTTGATCCTTAGGTGGTTTTGCATCGCCTCAACATCAATTCGGATGTGAAGCTCGTCAAGCAGCAGCAATGACGGTTTCATCCAGAGATAATAGAAGCGATTCAATCAGAAGTCACAAAACTTATACACTCCAGTTTCATCAGGGAAGAACAATACCCTGATTGGGTAGCTAATATCGTCCCCGTCACCAAGAAGAATGGGAAGATTATCCTTTGCATTGATTTTTGTGTTCTAAATGAAGCTTGTCCTAAAGATGAGTTCCCCCTTCCAATCACGGATGTCATGATCGACAACACGTGTGGGTTTGAACGGATGTCTTTCATGGATAGATTCTCTGGATACAATCAAATTAAAATGTACCCTGATGATAAGAAACATACATCCTTTAGGACATCACTAGGGGTGTACTGTTATACTGTGATGCCCTTAAGATTGAAGAACGTAGGGCAACATACCAGAGAGCTATGAATACAATTTTCTATGAGCATATACGCAATACAGTGAAATGCTACATAGACGATATTGCAGTGAAAAGTCGTGCCAAAGATGATCACATCACAGATCTGAAGACAGTATTCACTATCATACGGGCGCGTCAATTGAAGATGAATCCCACCAAATCCTTCCTGGGGGTAGCCAGCGGTAAATTCCTAGGGTTTATCGTAACATCCAAAGAAATTCACCTCGACTCAGAGAAAGTCTGCATTGTTCAGGGGATGCAACCTTTAAGAAATCTTAGAGAGCTTAGAGTATTGCAAGGGCGACTGGCCTATATCCGAAGATTTATCTCAAATCTCTCAGGACGATGCCAACCCTTCACAAAATTGATGAAGAAGGGTGTTTCATTCATTTGGGATGATAATTGCCAACAAGCGTTCGAGAAAATCAAGCGGTACCTCACGCATCCACCTGTCCTTACAGCTCTAGTGTCGAAAAAACCTTTTCTGATATATGTTCGAGTTACGGATCATTCTCTAGAAGCTTTGTTAGCCCAGAATAATGATCAGGGTTATGAGCAGGCAATCTATTACCTGAGTAGAACAATGATCAGAGCTAAATATCGATACAACCTGATCGGAAAAGAATACTTGGCATTGGTATTCGCCGTCCAGAAGACGTGACACTGCTTGGTGGGCTAAACCATACACATCATATCAAAAGTCAATCCCTTAAGATTGCTTATGACGAAGCCATTGTAATTGGATGGTCGATTAAAAAAAATGGGTCATATTGCTGTCCTAATATGAGGTGCAATTCCTGCCACAAAAGCTGTGAAGGGACAGGCAGTGGTAGAGTTCTTGGCTGAGCACCCAGATCCAAGGACGACCAAACTTTATGAAAATCTTCTAGACGAGATCGCTGAAGTTTACTTGACCCAGACGTCTTTCGAGGGACAGGTGTGGCAACTCTTCTTCGATGGCGCATCAAGAACATGTCCTCGAAGAAATATCATAGCAGGAAAGGGAGCAGTACTTGTCTCCTGACAGAGCTACATAATCTCTCGTGCATTCTCCTTAACTAAGTCGTGTTCCAACAATGTAGCAGAATACAATGCTCTCTTGATCAGGATGCAAATCGCCAATGAGATTGGCGTTAAAAATCTCAAAGCATACGGTGATTCAAAACTCATCGTTATCCAGGTTCGCGGGGAGTGCGAAGTCAGACGTGAAGACTTAGTATCCTATCGCAACGCAACTATCCATATGGCAAAGAGATTCAGAAACTTCTACATCGATCATGTACCTCGCCAGCAAAATACGCATGCAGATGCACTGGCAACCCTCGCTGTCTCCTTGGCTCTTCCTGCCGGAGCGGTAGAGAAAGTGCTTGTATACAACCATGACTTGTACTGTCCGAAACTCACCCTCGAAAATGATCAGATTCCAGCAGGGAACTTCAAGTCAAAGAAACTCTAGAGACTTCGGTAGGTCCAGAGCATAAGGATTGGCGATTCCCGTATATCAACTAGGCATTGTACGATATTTTTCCAGATGACCCTAAAGATGTGGCTGGTATTAAAAGAAAAAGGCCCTAAATTCTACTACAATGCGATCACAAAAACACGGTATCGTCGATCGCATGATGGAATCTTCCTCCGTTGCTTGTTACATAAAGAGGCACAGGAAACACTCAAAGAGGCTCTGACGGTATGTGTAGAGCTCACCAATTTAGTCCAAGACTTGGAGATCGACTCCAAAAACTTAGATATTATTGGCCAAAAATGATCCCTGACACCATCGCTTACGCTAAGCGATGCCATGCTTTGTCAGATCCATGGTGACTTCATTCACCAAGCACTAGGATATCTTGGCCCTACAACTTCTTCATGGCCATTCAAAATGTGGGGAATGGATGTGATTGGTCCTATCAGCCCACCTTCATCCAAAAGACATCAGTTTATCTTAGCCATAACCGATTACTTTTCCAAATAGGCTGAAGTTATCCCTTGAGGGAGGTAAATACATCTGACGTGATCAAGTTCATTAAACATCACGTGGTCTACCGCTTTGACATGCCATGACGGATTGTCCGTGATAATGGGCCTCAGTTCGTCAGCTAAGCATTCCAAAGATTCTGCAACAAGTTCAGGATCTAGAGTGTGTCTTCAACAACATATTATCCAGCTACTAACAGCCTTATAGAAGCTTTCAACAAGACCATTGGGAAACTTCTCAAGAAATTCGTCTCGAAGAGCCAACGCGACTGGGATGATAAGTTAGGTACATGCTTATGGGCTTATCGCACAACAGTGAGAACCGCGACGAAAGCTACAATGTTCTCTTTGGTATACGGGTGTGAGGCCATACTCCCACTATAAATGCAGATCACATCTATACGAATTGCCTTGACAATGGGGATAACAAATGAGGAGAAGCATCGACTGCGAATCCAAGAACTGGAAGCTTTAGAAGATAAGTGCCTGCAAGCTCAACATCAAATCGAACTCTATCAATCTTAGATTACCTGAGCCTTCAACAAGAAGGTTAAGGAGCAGATTTTTAAGAACGATGACCTTGTCTTAGCTGTCAGAAGACCCATGGTGATGACGCATAAAACCAAAGGAAAATTTCAGCCCAAATGGAAAGGACCATTTGTAGTAGAGTCAGACTACTCGAATGGAGCATACGGTGATACGCTCATGATGCCGATCAACAGCAAATTCTTGAAGAAGTAATATCCTTAACAGAATTCTTCTCATGATCAGGTTAACATTACACCTTAATCAAAACTTTCAGATCCAAGATGTTTGGAAGAGAGTCAAAGAAAAATTTCTTTCTTCAATGGATCACATCACGGTCGATCATTGTCGAGTCGACCGAACATTGATTACATCATAATGCACGATGTAAACATCGAAGAAAAGACGAAGTGTGAAATTTTGATTTTGGCCTTGTTACTCTTCTCTAGTTATCTATCAAAATCTGACTCCTTTGAAGGCTAAGAATAGAGGAAAATGTTAGCTTTTAAGTCCAATATAAGTACTCGACAACTCATCATGCTGAAGGGAATAGCATGGCTAACCCAATTCAAACGGTAGTTGGTAAAAGCATACCAAGTCTGTTGATAGCTGAGGGTTTGCTAAAAATCCTAAGGGACTTGGTCTTGTCTTTCCCTCCAAAATCCCTTACCAATTCTCTCCCACGAAATGGTAGGACCACAAAAATACATATGTCCTTTTCCCTGGCGAAATGAGTACAGATTTGTCACGTTAACAGTAAACCTCTGATAAGTCATTTTTCTTAATCCCCAATGGGGTTCGTGGGGTTCGTCAAGTTAATATTATACCTCTGACAATTTATTCTATTTCTCCACCAAAGTCCCCTACCAATTTCCTCCCATGAGTGGTAGGTCCACAAGCTCAATCACTGTTAAGTTAACACTACACCTCTAACAGTGAAAAGTTTCAATACTCCCTAGCGAGTACGAACTTCCACTTGTCGCTCTCATACATGGAGTCACAAGTTTTCAAAATTATCAAGTTAATACTACATCTCTGACATTCCAAACTTCACTTGTCAATTCTCCTCGATAGAATGGCAAGTCCTCAAAATTGCTCATATCGCAAATTAACTCTTATTGTCATGTTAATATCACACCTAACAGTGATCAAGTTGCTACCAAGTTCAATATTAAACCTCTAACAGTCACTTTTCTCAGACTTCTATATCGAAACTGAGACAAGCAATACTAAGTTAACATCACACCTCTAGTATCCAGTTCATTGTTAAGTTCAACAATACACCTATGACAATGACTTTCCCTCGAACTTTCGTATTGAAGTCGAGATGACTAGTATTAAGTTCAAATTACACCTCTAGTATTACGCCCGCTGTCAAGTTTAACACTACACCTATGACAGTGGTATTTTCAGTTTTCCCCAACGAAACTAAAATTCTTGTAAAGCTAAGTTAACATCACGCCTCTAGGTCACATCCTTGTCAAGTTAATATCACACCTCTGACAAGATTCAATCCAATCCATTAAGTTAATATCACACCTCTGATGGTAAAGAAATTTTAGATCCCTGATGGGTTTATTCTTACTTGCTATTCTCGTTAATAGAATGGCAGGTCTACTTAAGAGCAGTGTTAGGTTAATATCACACCTTTAATAGTGTTCTCACTAATCCTCGGCTGAGTCTTAATTACATTAATACTAAACCTCTGATGAAGACTCAATCACAATCCTCCGCGGAGTGAAAACTTCACTTGTCATTCTCATCCATAAAATGGCAAGTTCATAAAATCTATTCCACTCCTGTCAAGTTAATATCACACCTCTGATAGTAACCTTTTTAAATTCCTTAAATAAAATTTTCAAATTTTGACTTGCTAAGTTAAAATATTACACTTCTAGCAAATCAAAGATAATCACTTTCACTTGTTTGATTTTCAATGCAAAAACAAAGTCAAGGCCAATAAGAAGGCAGAAAAGTGTAACTTTTATTAATATTCAAAAATATGAAAGTGATACAAAATACTCTCTTATTCATTAAGATTGAGTGTTACAATAAAGGAGTACAAAGAAGTCCCTCTTGTTTAGTGAAAGGTTGCACTCACTCCTTAAAACATTGAAGATACATAAAGTTCGTCTTCTTGATTATAGCCAGGAACAACAATCAACTTCCTCTCTTCTTGAAGAAACAATGGTGTTTCTCGAGGTCGAAATGCAGGGGAGCATTCGGATTCCACTCGACTAACTGGTGCGAAGGTCTTTGATCAGCACGATTTTACAATATTTTTATGCTCCTAATTATCTATTATTTATATATAAATAATGCTACTCGGATATATTTGATTATATTTTGCAGGAAATAGGTAAAAGAAAAAAAAGAAATCTGATTACTTTTAGCAATTAAATCACGCAATTTGAAAAAGATTGGAGGATGCTTTTCAAGCATGTTGCGGTGTTTTGACCATAACTTTGGCTACAGGATTTCAAAAATGATCATCCAGGTGTCTACGAAAAGAGAATTTGAAGATCTACAACTTTAATGTTGAGTATTTTTATTGATTCGATTATTTGTTTACCTGTTTTGGTTATAGAATCTGCCTGAGTTAAAATTGATTTATTATGTAATATTTTTAATTTGAGGGGCTTTTTTGTAAAAATTCTTTATTATATAAGAAGGAGTACAGGGCTGCCGTTCAAAGGGGATCTAGGTTTTAGTTTTTTTCCTTTTATATTAATTTTTAGCCACCTTTAATAAAATCTAGGTTTTTGTTAACAGCCATTTTTGTATTTTGAGACTTTTGGTCACATTATTTTATTAGAAAATATTTTTTTCCCTTTTATGCTTTTCATCATGGAGGCGGCATGCTCTTTACAGAGCAAAGGTATGTTTGTTTTTTTATTAGTTTAGTTTCATTAGTTTAATTAATTAGTGTTTGCAATTAATTATTTAGTTAAATTTAAATAGTTTTAAAACTGATTTAGTTGTATTAATTAGTTTAATCATTTGAGTATGATTAATTTATGAGATTATATCATTGTTAGTTGTATCATGCATAGGTAGACCCCCTCTTGCATCTAGGGGATATGAACTTAGGTTAGAATATCTTGTGGTCATCCGTTAGATCTCCTATATAGGGTTATTTGCACACCAATTGACCAACAACTTTTAGGAGATTAATTTCTAGAATAACTAGATTTTTGATAGGCTATATATCTGGGGTTAATGGTCCATGCTTAGGGTTTTGTTGCCTTTATGCTATTTTTTTATTTAGTTAATTTGCCTTTGATGGATCATGTAACTGGATAATACCTTGTGTTTAGATCTAGTGTTCAGACTTACTTTGCCTAATAGAAGTAGAGATTTTGGTCAGAAATAACTGACTAGTATGGAGTCTGAGATTGACCACTTGATTCTACTTTAAGGGATTCGAACCTAGGTGTTTGACTTGATTTGCTTGATTTCTTATATTGACATTTAGTTTATAAAGTCACTCAAAACCCACAAATCTTTTGACCAATTCACGTAGAAGTGTTGAAACCGTAAGAACCATATGTCCCTATGGACTGACCGTCAAGAGCTATATCAAATGACCGTGCACTTGCGGTATTTTAAAACGAGGAGACAGAATCTCCACATCAGTCTTCACAAGGCCGTAATCCTTCACTTAATGGGAGCTCCACCACCAGAAAGACATCTAATGAGTATGGATTTTTCGTTGCTGTCAGTTATTTGAACAAGATTGGTGAAGGGAGGATCCGAGACCTTACTGGTGTCGTCCTCTTTCCCGTGACCTTAAAATGCACCATGCTTATTGTGATCAGGGAGGATCCGAGACCTTACTGGCGCATCATGTCCAATAATGTCTTGATGTGTATCAAAAACCGCGTGGATCTTCCTCGCCTTTGGACAGAAGTTCTGACTCCTCAAGTAGTCGCCAATCGAATGAACTGATCATCTTATATCTACCTCAATGAATGCGGTAAAGACACTGGAACCAGCACCAACGATATGGCCACAACCTGCAAGAAGAAAAAACCCGAGTGTTAAATTTTTGCAAAGACAAAAAACATGAATTCAGAACATAGACGCGGATCTAAAGTCATCAATGCCAGACACGATCAGGCAGACACAGAGTGTACCACGCTCTACAAAGATAAAAAATATAGATCCGAATGTAAGCCCGATATTAGACTTGCGTCTGATGATTGAAACGCATGGTATATATTAAAGGCACAGACGCGGGCTTTAAAACTTTCTAAAGTTATGAACTCCAGACGCAGACATTATAGATCCGCGTCTAAGACTTCAAGAGGCAGAGTTCACCACACTCACGTCTAAGATTTTAAAAGAGCGTATAAGGATTTTAAGATGAGGAGTTCGCCACATTCACGTTTAGAAAATTTAAAAGAGCAGACACAAGTCTTAAAATTTTCTGAGTCATGAACTCCAAACGTAAGTCTCATATACAAAATCTGCATTTCAAGCCTCAAAATGCGGAGTTCACCATACTCACGTCTGAAGAACTTAAAACTCAAAAATCTACAAGCTCACGTTTCATCAAGATAACGCGAAAATCACGTTTGCAGAGCATGGACGCAGAGATCTCAAGTTGACTGTCTAAACTTCAAGAAAGAAGTTTCAAAAGTTTCAAGAAGAGATCAAGAAACAGAGCATGGATGCTTAGATTCAGAGCCACAAGGGAACAAAGTCTTATTATGATGAAAACTATTTCCTCCCTGGAGAAGAGTTCTTTAGAGGAAGAACATCATCTGTCAAGACACGGCCATGAAAGCACCTGAGGGGATATTTTTTGATTTTAAAATCACCTAACAGTGATAATCTTCGAAGAAGATTGTAAGAAAGTATCATAGATTTGGGTTCGTTCAAAGAACTTTGAAAGTTCTTCAAGATGCAGGCTTGAAGAAGAAGATAGTCCAAGAACCCTAAAGATTCTTTAGAGCACCTGCCCATGAAGGAAAACATTCAAGATGAATGACTCTTAAAAGGCTCATGGCCTATTTATAGACTCGCTAATGGACAATAATTAACGGCATAAAATCAAAGTCATTCTTTAAAGACCAATTAATAGCCCTAATTCGCATACGAATATCAAATCCAGTCTGAGTGAGACGCGTAGATTTTTGCTCCGAAAAGTCCCAACAACACACGTCCCCAACCGTCAACACCGACTTTACCTCGAAAGATCCAGCGAGATTTTCACGCACTAAGAGTCACATTATTAAAACCGCGTCTCTATAAGCGCAAGCGACATTTCAAGGGTCGTGTTTTGAAGTCCGCGTCCCTTCACAGACCAAAGGCTGTGTTCCCTCAACAAAATGAGGACCGCATGCTTAACAAATCAAGGCCGCATTTTGAAGTCCGCGTCCTTCCACAAACCGAGGGCTGCATTACCTCCAGCAAGTTGAAGAGCTCAGGGCCGCGTCTCTTCTCAATTCAAGGCTGCGTTCTCCCATCAATTCAAGTCTGCGTCACTTCAATAAAGTGAGAGATGCGTCTTCACTTCGAAAATTGCGTCTCTTCAGTATTCTCTGGCTCACGTCTTGACAAAATAAGAGAGTTGCACCTTTGTTCCCAGCGAGAGCTGCATCTCTACTTTGAAGGAAGTTAGTGCTTGTAACCGCATTTCTACATCAAGTGAAAGGTGCGACTTCACCTGTTTGGTTAAGGGTGGAAGTGAGGAAGTGAAGAAGTGAGGAAGTAGTAATAGTTCCCTTTGGAACTTGAGAATTGGTTAGTAAGTTTTCTGGTGTTTGGATGTTGTTGGGAAGTGTGGTTTGGAAAATGTTATGTCTTTTTCGGTGTTTGGATGGTAATGTGGAAGTGAAAGTGGAAAAGTTGACTACAATGTTGACCGCAAAATAATATTAAATTAAAAATTAATTAAGAAAAATAAAAATTAGACTGTAATTAGAATGCAAGTGAGATTTACATGAGCAAAAAATTAACTGTTTTGTGCTACAACTTATTACAAATGAGATTTACATGACCACAAAATTAACTGTAGCACTCTGAAAGTGAGGAAAACGTTGTGTAAAGGAGAAAAGAGAGAAGGAAAAGAACTTTTTCCATTTTTCTTTTCCGGTGTTTTGGAATGAACAGCGGAAATGAGAAAAGACACTTCCCACTTCCTCACTTCCACCCAATTCCTTCAATCCAAACAGCCCCAAGGAAACTCGCACCTTGAAAATGGCAGAGCCGTGTTTCTTCAACAAAGAGAAGTTTGCGTCCCCACCTCAAAGTCTGTGTTACTTCAACAAAGTGAGAGCTGTGTCTCCACTTCGATGCTCGCATCTCCCTAATGAATGAGAATCGCGTTTCTACTATAAGTCTGCGTCTCTAAGGCAACATGATCTTTGCGTCTACAATACCTGTGTTCAGTCTTTACTTCTGCAGTCAGTTCAACAGTACACTGGTGAAAGCAGATGACTATTATCCCAATTCAATAGTACACTGATAACCAGCTCAGAATACCGATAAGGTCCAGACTGCATATCTAGACACTCATGATGATCATCTCTGATGGCTTCAAAAAGTTCAACAGTACACTCACGAAGACCCAAAATTCAGACACCATCAAGCTCAAGATATCTCAGAAGATTGCCAGTCTAGTCTTAAAGAGCATGCTGCCAACAAAGTTCAAAGTGTTTCGAAACCCGTCCCAGCCAACCGCAGAGTTTCAAAAACTTTGAAGGGGATTCTGTAGACTATCTAAAAATCACTGAAGACAAGTCATTAAATGCATAGCTCATACTTCAGACGCAAGGCTGATAAAAATTATTGATGCAGTGTCAAGATGCGAGGTTCGAAAGCATCACTGCAAAACCAAGACGCGGGGCTTGAAGCAAGCGTCTCAGCTTGAAGCCCGCGTCTCAGCATCACTGCAAAGCCAAGATGCGGGGCTCGAAGCCCGCATCTCAGCATCACTACAAAGCTAAGACACAGGGCTCAAAGCCTGCGTCTCAGCAGAGCTCGACGTCTGCATCTCAATACCACCGCAATACCAAAATGTAGGTCTCGAGGTCCGCATCGAGCATCATCTCAATGGCTAAACGCAGAGCTTAAGCCCGCGTCTCAACTGCAAATGAGCCCTGCGTCTCAGTTAGAGCTACCCCCGTTACTGGGTCAAGTACTGCCCACGTAATGAGGGGAGTTAACCCCCATTATATAGGGTTTTTAGGGGACAGTTTTAAGCCTAAAACCCTATAAATAGTTCAGATTGCTATTGAAAAGGGGTCAGAATTTTTAGCTGAGAAATACTAATAAAGAGTTAAACTCTTCTACCAACTTGCTGAGTTCAAGTTTTTTCCCAAGTCTCTTTAAGATTTTATTGGATAAGAGTTGTGCTACTCCATCTGTGATCCAAAGAGAAGACTTCTAGAAGAGTTTGGCATTCACCCGATCAACGAAAAACAAGAATCACTTTCCACCGCCACGCAACGAATCCAGCCTTAAATAAAGAGAATATCTGAGCTTGAGTGTTTTCTTGCTCTTGTAGTTGGAACTTGAGTGGTGGTAACTTTTCATTGATTCAAGAAAAATTTGCAATACGCTTTCAACATTCCTCCCCACACAGCTGCGACATTGGCCGCAGTCTTATGTAATAGCAGTCCTTTTAGAAAGTTTTGTTTGATAACACTGTAATCTTGGTCATAGTCTTTTATAAATTATTTTTCATAGCTGTGACCAAGGTCGCAGTCTTTTTATTAATAAAGTTATTTATAAATACTGCGACCGACGCTTTGTTTAATGTGGACTTATGTTTTTAATGTTTCTGCATTAATAGTTGGGTAAGAGTGAAGGTTCGTCCAATAAGATCGAGCCTAAAACCAATGTACGAATTAATTAAAAAAATTAAAAGCACATTCATCCAGATTTCGTTAATGCAATGAAGCAGATGCTATTCAGTGTAATTTTCATGGTATTCTATAATGAGAAATTTGGAGGTGACAAAAGTTTAAAATCAAATATCGGTGTTTTGAAGATTGTAAATTAGTATGATAGGGACTCAACAACCTTTCTAATTGCTAGCAAACAAATTGAACTGACAGAGGAAGAAGTTGCCTTAACATTTGGTCAACCTATCAATGGGACAATTTCATAATAAATAGGACCTGTACATTGAAGGACAGAGGTGTCATTAAACATTATTTCCCGAGTATTAAGAAGATCACAAAAATATCCATTCAAGATGTTTTGGATGATCTTTCGGTGAAAAAGAGAAGAAATGAATTAGATGTCACAGAGGATGAGCAGCTGGAGCAGCAAGTAACATTAAATGAAATTATAAAAGACAGATAAAGACTCGCAGCTCAGGACCTCACAACTTTGATCATCATATATATGTCAGCAACTCTCTTCTTCTCTGACAGCAAATGCACAGTGCCATGATATTTAGTAGAGCAAATTATAAATATTCAGTTGATGAAGACTATTTGTTGGGCTAAAGCAATGTGGCAATTCCTCTTTGGATCCATAGACATTTTTCGGCATACTACATTTGAGCTACAAGGATGCTCGGTACAAATTCTTGTAAGTATAAATTATATATTTGTTAAAAATTATTATAAATTGCTTATATATGGACACTGATTATATAAACTGACATATTAATACCTGTTGCAGTATTCGCTATGTGAAAGGACTGAAATTTTTAGCAGAGAAAGGGAATGGAGGAAAAAACTCCCAGGGCAGTAAGATGGGACCTCCACAATATTAGAAAAGCTCTTCTTGAAATTAATCTAATAGATATTGAAGAAGAAAATGTTAGTATAAAACAACACTATACATATTCTGTCTGCAATTTTGTTTTAAAAAAATTTGGGGCTGGAGTATTATTTATTCACAATAATTTGATTTTTTTTTATGACTGCGATTATAGTCACAGTTTAGATAGACAAATTGTATTAAATTTAATAAGACTGTGACTTTGGTCGTAGTCCTAGTAAAACAAATGGTTTGAAGATTAATTTCATACTGCTGCTATGGTCACAAGTTTCAATTTTACCTGATAGTTTATTATTTTTGATTGCGACCAAAGTCACAGTCTTGATGAAAAGGACAAATTTTACAATTTGTTTTGCGAGTTTAGTCGTAGTACTGATAGATTGGTCCTATATTGATGTATATTTTACATGACTTTCAAGTTTTAAGTCGAATGGCCAACATTTGCAATGATGAAAAATTATAATAGGCCTTGCTGCTGAAGAAGAAGAGAAAAATCACGAGATGAAATATTGAAACTGAATTCTGAAAGAACAAGAACATGTGAAAATAGTTGAGGAGAGTATGAAAGAACCAACTATTGTAGATTATTTGCCAGAACCCCCGGACAAAAGAGCTTATGAACTCGATATTCTGAGAAATGAAAATATTTATCTAAAGAACAAAGTTTTTAAAATAGAAAGAAAAATGAAAAAATAAAAGTTGAGAAAGCCGAAAAAGAACAAATAAAGAAGCAGAGAAGAGAGAAAAGAGAGAAAACAAAATTAAGAAAACAAAAGAAAAGATGAAAGTGCAGGAGGAAGAAGAAGAACTGTTGAGAGCAGCCAATATTGAGAAGGAGGAGGAGGAGGAAAAGAGGAAGAAGGAGAAGAAGAGCAAGAGAAGGAGAAGAGGAGAAAGGGAGAAGAAAAAGAGAAGAGAAAAAAAGCGATAGAAGAGAAGGAGAAGAGGAAAAATGAAGGGAAGGAGAAAGAGAATAAGTAAAAGAAGAGGAAGATGGGAAGAGGAAAAAAGAGGAGGAAGGTTGATGAGGAGAAGAGGAGTAAAGAGGAGAAAGAGAGGCATGAGTAGGAGAAAAAAGGAAGGAAGAGGAGGATATCAAGCATGAAAAATGTGAGAAAAGTATTATGGGTTCTGATTTTCAAGTTTTACTCTAAACTTAACTTAGCAAATATTTAATATCTAGAAAGACAAAGCTTCAAAAGAAAAAAGTAAAGAACATACTCCCAGATGGGTATAAATGAAGTTTTTACAGGAAAAATTGTGGATGCCTCTAAAGGATCAATAGCGAGGGAATTAAAGAATGCAAGCGTACTGAAAGAGATTATGATGGCTCCGATTTTGTTTATCCAAAACAAAAGAAGAAATCAATTCAAGACTATTCCACAGGCTAAGGAACAAATTTCTGCCCCTGACTTCGACACTAAAAGAAAAATGACAATCAGTCGAAAAATAGGGATCTAAATGAAAGTATTATATACAAAAGCCTGCAGCCCAAAAAACAAGCACTCGTCAATTTTTTTAAACAAATCCACCCTGAGTAAGTTATTTTTTTTTAAATTCCCTTCTATCTTCTGAAAAATGTTGAAATTGATATAACTGAGACCAAGGTCGCAGTTTAAATATTATCATCAATTCTTAATTCATTAAGAATTAGTTCATAATATTAACTTTAAAAATGTTTATTTTTTTGCAATGCTATTGCATATCAGGATCCTGATAATACAATACATGTTCCTAGAAATAACATAGAGAATCTACTGTCAAAGAAAAATTTAGATTCTAATGTCATTCATTTTTATATGAAGCATTTTGAAAATAAGGGTAAATTGAAAAGCTTATTCTTTCGCAGTGAAGTTTGGGTAATCCTAATTTTCATTTTTTTAAAATTTTTTTCTATACAAAATACTATAATATGTAAAACTGCGACCTTTAATGAGACACTGCAACATTGGTCGCAATTATTATTATTCATCCTGAATAAGATGACTGCGATATTGATTGCAGTTATTATCATCCTGAATAAGATGACTGCGACATTGATTGCAGTTATTATTATTTAGCCAGAATAAGTTGACT
>JAVJIF010017451.1:0-62281 GCA_038442645.1 Agave tequilana
ATTGCTCAAAGATGGATATTCTCAAATTGTGATTTTCTGCTGTTTATGGCATGAACCTTTAGTGGTCATTTTTCTTGATGCTAGATGAATAGTTGGTGATTTCTCTTAGTCTAGGTATTGACCCAAATAACTAAAATGAAACCCGACACGTCATCCATGGATGCATGATATTCTCTTACTCTGGGTCCAAAACCAAAATTACAAATGCATGACCGATTAATGAGTTTACGTATTGTGATCAATTTGACCCGAGATCCAACAATTGCAATTTTCATAGAGTTTAAACTTTAGGTCTTAAGAGGTGCAAATTGATCATATTACATAAACTCATTTTTCAATTGTACAACTAGAAAGTATTTTATAGAAATTAGCAATAGTTTACACCTTGAATTTTGTTGTGGAAAGATTGAGTTGGGCTTATATTATAAGTTCAAGGAAACTTTTAGCTTTGGGTCTTAGGGAGGTGCAAATTGATAATTTTTATCTAAACAATTATTTGAATGAGGATGTAGGTATCATAAATAAGTGAATGCATATCAATTGAATATTTAATTAGCATCATTATCCTAAAAATAGGAGATAGAATCTTTGAAAATTTGGAATCTGTTGATATATAAATTAATAAAATGGAGGTTATGACATTTAATGTAAATATAGATAAAGAAAAGTCCTATTATTATTCCTGTGATTCCTAAATTAAAATTTTTTCTCATTTCGACACGTGTGTGGCTACTGCACTAGTTAATCTTAAAAACATTAAAAAAATGTAAATATATGCTATAAAAACAAACGAAATTCATTTATTATGATTAGACTCGACAATCACCTGTGAAACTCTTAAATATGTTTCTCTGTCTACTACGAAATCTGAATCACAAAATGGTGGAATAGAGGGTATCATATATCCATAGTCTAGTCTACTTGCCTTGTTGCCTTGTGTTTCAATTTGCCACTGACTCGTAAATGTCCAGAGAACCTGCATGTACTGTCTGGAGTATGTGACACTAAAATCGCTCTCTTTCATTCTTTCTAGTGATTTTCTCATGGTTTTCGTGTATCATGACACTCTGACACCTTGAAAATTCTTTGCTGTTGATTAAAAAGAGTTGACGAAAGACAATTCCATGGTGTTGTATTCGCAATAATGCTTATTGTTTGCTCACGGAATGCAACGGAATCATGGTCTTTTCGGTCGGAACTCTATAATTGCCTTTCTATGAATTGAGAAGCCACCCATGGTTCTATCTTATGCTGCCTAGTTTGTCAAAATATTGTCTGTCCTAAATCGACACATTCTTCCTTTTTTTCTTTTTGCTGCTAGCTACAGCTGAGGCTTTGATGCTAAATAATATTAATAATGTGAGAGGATAGGAAAGCACTGTGTTTTAAATCTCATAATCTCGTTCTTTCTCCAGTGGTTTCTCATGATTCTGCGTATCATGTGTTTCTTTGCAGATTGTTTGTTTTTGGTTGAACAGTTGTTAAAGAGCCATTTCACAATGTTGCACTAATGGTATGGGGGTGTTTGGATGCAAGGAAGTGGGCGGAAGTAAGGAAAATGAGGAAGTATAATTGCTTACTTTTCTATCTATTCAAACACCGGAAAAGGAAAATAAGAAGACTCCTTTTCCTCTCTCTTTTCTCTTTTACACAACCATTTCCTCACTTTCAAAGTGCTACAGTTAATTTTGTGCTCATGTAAATCTCATTATAATAAGTTGTAGCACAAAACAGTTAATTTTTTGATCATGTAAATCTCACTTGCATTCTAATTACAGTCTATTTTTTATTTTTATTAATTAATTTTTATTTTATATTATTTGCAGTCAACTTTGTGGTCAACTTTTCCACTTTCACTTTCACATTGGGGCTGTTGGGATTCAAGGAATTGGGTGGAAGTGAGGAAGTGAGAAGTGTCTTTTCTCATTTCCGCCGTTCATCCAAACACCGGAAAAGGAAAATAGAAAAGTGTTTTCTTTTCTCTTTTACACAACCATTTCCTCACTTCCAGAGTACTACAGTTAATTTTGTAGTCATGTAAATCTCATCTATAATAAGTTGCAGCGCAAAACAGTTAATTTTTTGCTCATGTAAATCTCACTTGCATTCTAATTACAGTCCAATTTTATTTTTCTTAAGTAATTTTTATTTTAATATTTTTTGTAGTCAACTTTGTGGTCAACTTTTCCACTTCCACTTTCACATTACCATCCAAACACGGAAAAGATATAACATTTTTCAAGCCACACTTCCCAACAACATCCAAACACCGGAAAACTTACTAACTAATTCCCAAGTTCCAAAAGGAACTATTACTACTTCTTTACTTCTTCACTTCCTCACTTCCACCCTTAACCAAACAGGCCCATTACCATCCAAACACCGGAAAAGACATAACATTTTCCAAATCACACTTCCTAACAACATCCAAACACCGGAAAACTTACTAACCAATTCCAAGTTCCAAAGGGAACTATTACAATTCCTCACTTCCTTACTTCCTCACTTCCACCGTCAACCAAACAGGCCCACAGTGGAATCATAAGTGCGAACACGAGGATTCATGGCCTGCTCTTGGCCAGAAACAGCTTTTTCAAGTTGATGATGATTTGTTTATCATTCAGCATTTATATTTGCATTTTACAAGTTTTTCCCCCTTCTTATTTTTATCTTTGTTTTGTTTTTGTTTGTTGTTTCGGGATGCTGCAGCCCTCGAGTTGTGGGAAAATTCTAATCTTCTTCTGACATGCTGGATGCTTGGATCTCGGTTCTGTGGGTAGGGTGTGTTTCCTCTTCTTTATTTGCTTGGGTAGAAAAACATAAAACACAGTAAGATGCATTGGGTGGAATTTGCAGGCTTTTATTCTTAAAATAAGATGACTTCTTGTGGATGATTTAGATGAGTTCATCCATTGAACAGTTTTCAAGCAAATAATATGGGTTAATGCTTTATTGCAAAATATATGAAATACTTGAACAATTTTAATAAACAATTTAGTAATTTGATAGAACTTGAATAACCTTTCGAAACGAGAAAGTCCTTTTAAGATGTGATGCTTTTGGCACGGTGAAAATACTTTCAGACAGGGTGACAATGCTTCTTCTTCTCTTCTTCTTCTCTTTTTGACACGTCAACAATAAAGCAAGTCTAATCAAATCTAATGGATGCAATTTCTCTTGCATTAAGACGCAAATCATTCAAGCACAAGAGAGGACATGTTAGAATGTAGAATAAGAGTGGTTGTTGGGGGTGTGACCTGGTTGGTTTTATATTTGGTCCTTCTAATATCCAGCATGAATCCAATAAAATAATTCGATGCAGACAAAAGTTTGGGTCAAAATCTCTTCTCCTTCTGAGTTTGGGTCGGTGGAGCTAGACTTGGTTCTACTCCTGGTCGAGCTCTTAGGCTTAAGAGTCTTAGCTGGTCAATGGTTTGATTTAGTTTGGATTTGATCTTGGCTCTTTGAAGGCACCCTCCGGCTTTAGCAAGTGATAGTCACTCGTAAATTCCACTTCCAGTAGTCATGAGTACCTCTATACTGTTCTCGTATTTTCCTTTTTTTATTTTCAACTTAGGCTTCACTTTTGACATTATTTATTTATTTGGATTTCAGCGTTTTCCTTCTTTTTTCAACATTAGAAGAGATTCCACTTTTGACATTGTTTATTTGGATTTCAGTGAGAGCTAAGGAATATAGTTCACTATTTCTCTGAAATTTTGGTACATTTTGATCCTGTTAGACAACAAAAGTAAGATAGATGATCCATGAATTATTTAGCCTGTCAAATACAGGATTAGATTTAATTGTCAATAAGGTAGAATTTTGCTAGAGTTGAAAAACAATTCTAAACCTTAATAACTGTATTGTTTTGTCTACTCCTTTTTACATGTTCTTTTATTATTTTCTAACTTTGTATATAAGCTACGGATTGGTTCGAGCGACAAGCTCGGGCTTGCTTGACAATATAAATGAACCAAGTTCGAAGAAGATCTAAAAGCTCGTTTGAATAATTGAGCAAATATGAACAATTTAAAGCCCGACACTTCCTTCTTGAACAATAGTTCTAAATAGAAAAGAACCTAATCAGACAAAGTAATCAGTTCCAGATTTAAGTTCAGATCAAACACTCTTCCTCCTTCTTCGGTTTGGGTTGAATGTGGCCTTTTAAATAGATTTGTGCAGCCAATCAACATTGAGATATTTTTTTTCGTAACAATTATTCGACCTTTCTTTAAGAAATTCAGATTTTATATTCACATCAATATTAGTTCAAGATACTCGTCTATTAAAATTGGGGTGTTTATATTATGTTATGTTGAACTTTTGTGAGAAAGCAACAATAACAATAAGGATTCCATCTACTTGCAATACAAACAATTAATTTTGTGGTCACGCAAATTCACTTTCAGCTCACTTGCAGCACAAATAGTTAATTTTATGGTCATGTAAATTTGTATTGTTAACAATTAATTATAATTAGATAAATATTTTTTATTATTAGATTAATTTTTTTATATTATAAATTTTTTTAATTATTAGATTACATATAATTATTAGATTAAAGTTTTTATAATAATTCAATAAATTTGATATTAGAATCTTTTTTATTAATAGATTGATATTTTTATTACTAAATTAATGTAATATATTTCACTTAATTTTAATTTTTACTTTATTTAAAGATTAGTAATATTTAATATTAATTTAATAAGTTTTGATTATTAGATAATTTTTATTTTTTAATATTTAATATATTTAATTTTTAGTATTTACTAAGTTTTTTAATTTTTTTAATATATTATTTTTTAATTAATTTATTTTTATTTTTAATTATTTAATAGTTGTTTTTTAATTATTTAATAAATTTATTTATGTATTTAATATTTAATTAGTTTAGTTATTTAATATTTAATATTCTTTAATATTTAATTTTTTAATTATATTTATTATTTTTACTTATATTATATTTAATTATTTAACTATATTTATTTTTAATTATTTATTTTTAATCATGAAATAGTAAATTTGTGGTTAATTTTTTTACTTACAAATTACAATAACTAAATAATGTAAAATATAATATACTTTTCTACTTACAATTTTATATTATCAATCAAATACTGTAAAAATTATATATATATAACTCACTTGTAATTATAAAAAAATTTATGACTTACAATAAAGTCTTTAATATAATGGTCTACGGAAGCAGAGATTCTGGGTTTGATCCCCGCGGACTCCTTGTTTTTCATCTTCTTTTCCATTTTAAGGCTCTTTAGTAATTTTCGCTGCACGTGGACGCCGCGTCAGAATCACATGCATACGCGGCGGCAATCGCACGTTTATGGAGTCAATCAATCAGCAAATTATAAGCACACTCCCATTTTTTTATTATTCCACAACCCCGCACGCACTCAGTTTGCCTCGCCGTATTTTAATATTATTCTGGTTAATTTTTAACTTAGAACATGCTTGGTTATCGTAAGTGACCGTAAGTACCGTAAGTCATAGGTAGTAAATTTTTTTTAAATTATAAGTGAGTTACATATAGTAATTTTTACAATATTTGATTGGTAATGTAAATTTGTAACTCAAAAAATGTATTATATTTTATGGTATTTGATTGTTGTAATTGAAAAAATTCACCACAAAAGTAACTGTTTGGTAATTAAAAATATTAAAAAATATTAATAAATACTAAAAATAGAAAATATTAAAAAATTAAATATCAAAAATTAAAATTTAGTAATATTAAAAATATTAAAAAATAAATATATTAAATAATTAAATTTAATCTAATAATCAAAACTTATTAAATTTATATTAAATATTACTAATCTCTAAATAAAGTATGAATTAAAATTAAGTGGAACACATTATATCAATCTAGCAAAAAAAAATTCTAATATTAAAAATTATTAAAGTTTTAATAAAAACTTTAATATAATAATTATATTTAATTAATAATAAAAAATAATTCTCATAATTTAAAAAAATTAATCTAATAATAAAAAATATTAATCTAATTACAATTAACTGCATATAATATAGAATTACATGACCACAAAATTAACTATTTGTGTTGCAAGAGAGCTCTAAGTGAGATTATATGACCACAAAATTAACTGTTTTTGTTGCAAGTGGATTGTAAGCGGGATGCAAGTGGATTTTATGATTTACGGTCAAAAAAAATACAGTAAGTTGTAAGTCACAATTGTCACTCGCAGGCTTTTACGGCAAAACAAACTCTGGCATTGCACTACAAAGAATGGAGCCAGTTCAGCTGCATCATCTTTAACGTTTTGCAAGAGTTGGTTTACCTGCTGAATGAGGCAGGTATGATTAATTAAATCTCCAGAGATGAGATGACAATGCAATGCAGATCCAATTGTATTAGGTTTTTGGTTTGCAATTGCATTTTCTAGAGATGACCTACTTGTCTAGTATTGAATATTGAGATCTACATGTGTTATCACGATTCTCTATACGGATCCAGCTAAATAAAATAAATAGAAACTCGCTCATATATTTCAGAGGGAGGGAGGGGGATAGGGGGGAGAGAGAGAGAGGGAGTCAGAACGGGCATTTGGATTTATTTGTCGGTTGTGTTTGTATGTGAAATATTCTTTTAATTTGGGTCGTATTTATAATTGCCAATGGAGTTTGGGATAGACCCGGTCCAGATTGGGATTTGGATCGCATTTATTTATCTGGTTCATTGACGTATCAATCTTCTTCACACTTACGACTGAGATTTCAACTGCAAGAACAGGCAACAACGAGAGTTTGTTATTTTAGTTGCAAGTGAACATTAAATTTCTCTTCCACCTTTCAATTTGTAACTCTCTAAAATTTCAATTTACAGCTTTTGTAATCATTTGAGATGTGATGCACATGTGAATTGACTTGGGATCACCGTGCAAAATTGCTTACGTTTCATTTTGACCGCAAGAGCAGTTGTTGCAATTGCAATGGTCACTTGGGCCAAGTTAAGCAATTGTGGGTGACTTATTTTGTCAGTGTAGCTCGTTAATTTAGTGCATTCCTAATTTTTTTAAGGAATGTAGTGACTCAAAACTCCCATTCAACACCCTAAAAACAGCCCTCAATGTTATTATTATTATTATTTTTATCAATACATGTGCTAAACCTACAACAATTTTCTATTTTCACCTACACATGAACGAGTGAACATTGTTGGGTCCTATCTCATTAAACATAATTAAACATAATTCACCAGATTTGCACAATTATTAATCTCAGTGTATAACACTGTAACAGTGTAAGGCCCAGGGTAGCTACCAAAATCTGTGTGTGTATTTATCATTTCCCCCCGACACCGCTCAAATCCAAACCCATCACTCAAATTTATGTGGGTCCCAGAACTTCTGACTCATGTGCTTAATTATCATGTGTGGACCCGCGTGGGTACGAAAAGAAAGTGGGTGCAATTAGCATTTGCCACGCTTTCCTTCCTCTTCCCGTTAAAAGTGCCAAGTCCATTCCTCTCTCTGTTTCTCTGCACGCTGGATCTTGATCTCATTCTCTTCAATCCTCAAAGCAATGGCGACACTCTCGGTTCCCAGTCACGTGCCATCCCCGTCCGAGGACGCCGATGAGCTCCGCAAAGCGTTTTCAGGCACTTAATTTATGCGATCGAATCTTATAAATTTAAATTACAATCGATTATTATTAGTATAATGTTAATTTGTTGTAATTTTGATTTTTGATTTTTTGATTTTGTTTGGAATTTCATTAGGTTGGGGGACGAATGAGGGGCTCATCGTCTCGATCCTGGCCCACCGCAATGCGGCGCAGCGTAGACAAATACGGCAGGCGTACGCCGACGTATTTGGCGAGGACCTTCTCAGGGCCCTCGACAAAGAGCTCACCAGTGACTTTGAGGTTCTTTTAATAATTTCTCTACTTTTTTTTTTTTTTTAAGATCTTGAAAATCTTGGAATTTACTTTTCTAACCCATTTCTCATTGAAATCTCTACATACATATATATACAGAATAGTTCATCTGCAAGGCATCTATAAGATTTGTCTTTTACCTTTGTTTTTTTTTTGAGTTCAAAGTTCACATTTTTGAGAATTTAATATCTAACACAAAATTTTCCGTCACTTGAATAATTAATTTAATGAATTTTGGCTACTGTTTTTGCTCTGAGTTCAGAAAATTATTCCCATCATCTGAGCAACTTAGTGACAGATTTGTTTTGTGTAATTTTTACTCTTCTTGTCAAATGCTGAATTTAGTCCTTTTTAGTCAGGGAACGATCCTTGAGATTCTCATATTCATAGTATCTGAATTTGTTAGGGATTGATTTTACAAATTTTACTATTATTTCTCACTTAAAAAGCACCTCTAAAGTTAGCTCTAACATAGTTGTTCTCATCATCTCATTAACTCATTGACAGAGTGATCATATTAATAAAGAGGCGATAGATTTTCACAAATTTTACTGTCTTTCTGAGTCTCAATACTTAAATCTTTAGCACAAATAGTTTGTGTCATCGAGTAACTGAACAACAAGCACTAGTTCTTTTGCTTTGTGCTAAGATATAATAATTTCTTTTTTGGCTCATTCTTCATTTCATTCTTCACTGAATTATTCCGAATGGATTGATAACAGAGAGTTGTGCTGCTCTGGACACTGGATCCTTCAGAAAGGGACGCCTTGCTGGCCTACGAGTCAGCTAGGAAGTGGAGCCCGGCTGACCGGACACTGATAGAGATAGCCTGCACCAGGAGCTCGGATGAGCTTCTCCAGGTGAGGAAGGCCTATCATGCTCGCTACAAGAGGTCGCTCGAGGAGGATGTGGCAGCCCATACCAAGGATGATTATCGCAAGGTAACCAACTATTTTTATTGGCATCAATCTTGATCAGTGGTGGTTATATATATGATTTACAAGTTTTAATGTAATTGGTGTTATGATGATGATGATGATGATGATGATGATGATGATGATTGCGGAGTGTTGTAGACTTTACATGTTGTTGGTTGTTGGCATTGCCCTTTCTAATCATGTTTTCTGGCCTTGAGATGAAAGCCTTTTGATCGTTGAAATTATTTCTGGCTTCTGGTCTGGTTAGTGACATTCTGCTCTAAATGTAATACAAAACAAAGGGAGGTAACTTTTGATTAATTGTTTTTATTCTTGACTGTTGGTTGCATTAGGCATGAACGCCTTATTGATACTTTTTACCTATGGGTGATCTTTTGTGTTCTGTCCCTCCAGTAATCAATTGCCATAAATATGTGATTGTAATGGTTAGTCTGTGCCTGTGGTGATCTTGTCTTGATTGCCATTTATCTCACACGTTTATTTACCATTTCTGTTGTATAATTCTCACTCTTATGCAACAGTGATGATAAAGTGGATAATTCTCACTCTTCCTGCTACATATAGGAGGAAGTTTGATTTTATTTGAGAAATCTTTCATGTTATAAGACATTCAAATATGCTTCATAAGAGAGGCATTTTTTACTTAACTTCTTTGATTCAATATTTCCCTGGTTGGGACTTGACGTTGTGCCATAATATGTGATTTTTATAAGAATTGTGTGTGTGGTGGGGAGGGGGGGGGGGGGGTGTTAGGATTTTGCGTTGTTTTCAAGAGGAGATGATGGTCCAAGAAGATCCAATCGAGTTGGAGAAGATGATGCCTTGAAGCAGAATAAGAGAAGTAGATCAAGAAAGGTTAGTCGACTGTATGGTCGATTAACAAGACTACCAATCGACTGATCAAGAGTATTTGTCAAGTAGGACAGATACAAAGACAGATGCAGAAAGGAGATAAAATACAGTAGTCGACTAATAAGTTTTATTAGTTGACTAATAGAAGGGATTAGTCGACTAGGCTAAAGCATTAGTCGAGTAATCAGGGCGGTTCTGCATGCACAGTTTCCTTTTCAGGCGCCTGCGAGTTTTCTCTTCTGATGGAGTTCGAAATGAATGCAAATTCTATTAGAAAAATGTTTGTTTTTAAAGATTAAAGTGTATAGAATCCTTCTAGATCAAGGAGATCAACTCTTAATAGGATTGATCAAGATTCTTCAAGCATCCAAAGCCAAGATCATCTTATAATCTAAATAGGAGTTGTTTTGTAAAATTCATAAATAAAGGTTGTAACCAAGCATTGTAATACACAGGAAAATACAGAAATCTCAAGTATAAGAGATCAGAGGAAGCCAAGAAAGAGAGGAGCAAAGTGAAGGTGCATAGAGATAAGATAATACTCTTATAATGTAGGTGTAAATTAAGAAGAAAAGTGAATACTCTTGTTGCATCAAGGGGAAGGTCAGATCTCTTTGTATCAAGTTTATTAATAAAGCTCTCTCAAGTTCCTCCCCGTGGACGCAGACCAAGTTTGAGCTGAACCACGTTAAATTCTCGTGTTTTTTTATTACTTTTTTTAGATATCGCTAGTTTGCTTTACAAATATTTTTTCTTTTGCAAGTATTCTCATATTACCAAGTTCCCAAACGTTGATCCTGTAAGTAATAATTGGTATCGTAGCATATCAAGTAGCGCGACAATGGTATCAGAGCATATCAATTCGCAACAATTGGTATCAGAGCTAAAAGTTGATGAAAGGCGATATGTCGAAGATCGGAATTTCTCCGAAAAAGTTCGAGGTCGAGAAGTTCAATGGTAAATGAAATTTCAGCTTATGACAAAAGAGGGTGAAGGCGTTGCTGGTGCAACAAGGTCTTCACAAGATCTTACAAGGTAAGTTAGAAAAACCTACAGGTACGTCATATGAGGATTGAGAGAAGATAAATTTAAAGGCGGCAAGTACGATCCAACTATATCTCGCATACGAGGTTATATACAATATGATGGATGAAGAAATGGCTACATGATTTTGGTCAAATTTAGAAACATTGTATATGACGAAAAGCCTATCTAACAAGCTGTATTTCAAGAAATAACTATATGGGTTACGCATGAACGAAGGGACAACGATGTTGGAGCATTTAAACTTCTTTAACAAGATCATCAACGAGCTTCTACCTGTTGATGTCAAGATCGACAAGGAGGACAAGGCGTCGATACTTTCAGTTCGCTTCCACAGTCATATGATCACATCATCACCATCATGCTCTACGGTAAGGAAACTTTCATTTTGGAGGAGGTCACGTCAACTCTCTTATCTAATGAGATTAGAAAAATGTCAAATCAAGTGGAGCAGACAAGATCGGGTTTGGTGGCCACGGGAAGGAAAGGAAGAGAAAAAAAGAAAGGTCCAGGCTTGTCAAAGGTGTGTCACTTTTGTCATAGGGAAGGTCATTGGAAGAATGATTACAAGCATCAATAAGAGTGGTTAAAGTAGAAGGGGCAAGCTGCGGAGGCAGATGTAGCATTGAGCGGTGTAGAGGACACCGAAGTGTTAATGGTTTCCTACGAAGATAACACTTCTTAAGTTAAAGGCTGGATATTTGATTCAGGTAGTATGGTTCATGTATGTTCCCAAAAAGAGCTGTTCGACTCCTTAGTTGCAAAGGAGGAAGGGATTGTTAGATGGATGGCTCGGCTTGCGAGGTCATTGACACTGAGACAGTCAAGGTTACAGAAAGAGATGGCAGGTGCGTGCTCTGGAGGCGGTCCGGTATGTCCCGGAGGCACGGCACAATTTAATATTCATAGGTGTGCTCGACAAAAAAAGATGCCGGATCCAAGTGCAATAAGACGTCGTCACAGTTAGACAAGGAGACAGGATAATCCTAAAAGGAGAGAAGTATGAAGGGTTATACAAGCTGAAGGAAAGGAAACTCAGTTCGTGGTGGAGTTTGAGGGATAAGTTTGAAAGGGAGCTCATCGCGAGGTGGAGTTTTAAGGAAGACTGTAACGAGACGTGAATCGGATCAAAGTGTTGCGGGAAGGAGAAAGGATGCATTTGGGCAAGACCCAGGATGGCTCAAGCCATGACGGTAAATCAACCAAAGGCCTCAGGGAGGGGCAAGAGTTAAAGGCATTACGACATAGTTATAACTAAGAAAAGAATCAAGATGGTAATCTAAAATCTCAAGGTGTTTCGCTAAAGGCTTGAAAAATAAGTAAATGTGGAGATTGTTAGGATTTTGTCATGTTTTCAAGAGGAGATGATGATCCAAGAAGATCCAATCGAGTTAGAGAAGATGATGGCTTGAAACAGAAGAAGAGAAGCAGATCAAGGGAGGTTTAGTCGACTGTATAGCTGACTAACAAGACTATTAGTCGACTGATCAAAAGTAATAGTCGATTGGGACAGATACAAAGATAAATACAGAAAGATGATAAAATACAGTAATCGACTAATAAGTTTTATTAGTCGACTAATGGAAGGGATTAGTCGATTAGGCAAAAGCATTAGTCGAGTAATCAAGGGGGGTTCTGCATGCGTAGTTTCCTTTTCAGGCGCCCGCGAGTTTTCTTTTCTGGTGGAGTTTGAATAGGATGCAGATTCTCTTAAATGAATGTTTGTTTTGAAAGATTAAAGGGTCTAGAATCCTTCTAGATCAAAGAGATCAACTCCTAATAGGATTGATCAAAATTCTTCAAGTATTCAAAGGCCAAAATCAGCTCATAGTCCAAATAAAAGTTGTTTTGTAAAATCTTATAAATAAATGTTGTAATCAAACATTGTAATACACAGAAAAATACTAAAATCTCAAGTAAAAGAGATCTGAGAAAGTCAAAAAGAGAGGAGTAATGTGAAGGTGCATAGAGATAAGGTAATATTATTGTAATCTAGGTCTACATTAAGGAGGAAGGTGAATACTCTTATTGCATCAAGAGGAAGGTTAGATCTCTTTGTATCAAGTTTATTAATAAAGCTCTCTTAAGTTCTCTCCGTGGACGTAGGTCAAGTTTAGGTCGAACCATGTTAAATCTTCGTGTTCTTTCTTATTACTCTTTTGTTTAGGTATTACTAGTTTGCTTTACAATAGTTTTTCCTTTTGCAAGTATTATCATATTACCAAGTTCTGCAAACGCCGATCCTGGGAGTAACAATTGGTATTATAGCATATCAATTAGCGTATCAGTGGTATCAGAGCATATCAATTTTGCAACAATTGGTATCAGAGTTAAAAGTTGACGAAGGGCGATATGTCGAAGATAGGAAGTTCTCCGACAAAGTTCGAGGTCGAGAAGTTCAATGGCAAAGAAAACTTTGACTTATGGCAAAAGAGGGTGAAGGCGTTGCTGGTGCAATAAGGTCTTGTGTCTTCACAAGCCTTGCATGGTAAATTAGGAAAACCTGCAAATATGTCAAATGAGTATTGAGAGGAGGTAGATCTAAAGGCGGCAAACACGATTCAACTATGTCTTGCAGACGAGGTTATGTACAACGTGATGAATGAAGAAACGGTTACATGATTGTGGTCAAGATTAGAAACGTTGTATATGACGAAAAGCCTCTCTAACAAGGTGTATTTCAAGAAGTGACTATATGGGCTACGCATGACCGAAGGGACAGCGGTGTTGGAGCATTTAAACTTTTTCAATAAGATCATCAGCGAGCTTCTAGCTGTTGATGTCAAGATCGACGAGGAGAACAAGGCATTGATACTTTTCGGTTTGCTTCCACTGTCATAGATCACATTGTCACCACCATGCTTAACGGTAATGAAACTCTCATCTTGGAGGAGATCATGCCAACTCTCTTATCTAATAAGATTAGGAAAAGGCCAATTCAAGAGGAGCAGACAGGATCGGATTTGGGGGTCACGGGAAGGAAAGAAAGAGAAGGAAAGAAAGGTCCCAGTTCGTCAAAAGCGTGTCACTTTTGTAACAGGGAAGGTCATTGAAAAAATGACGGTAAGCAACGACAAGAGTGATTGAACAAGAAGAGGTAAGTTGCGGAGACAGACGTAGTATTGAACGGTGTGGAAGATACCGAAGTATTAATGGCTTCCTATGAAGATAACACTTCTCAACTTAAAGGCTGTATATTTGATTCGGGTAGTACGGTTCATGTATTTTTTCAAAAAGAGTTGTTCAATTTCTTAGTTGCAAACGAGGAAGGGATTGTCAAGATGTGGATGGCTCGTCTTGTGAGGTTATTGGCACTGAGACAGTTAAGATTATAGAAAGAGATGGGACGGTGTGGGCTCTGGAGGTGGTCCGATATGTCCCGGAGGTACGGTACAATCTAATATCCATAGGAGTGCTTGACAAAGAAGGATGTTAGTTCCAAGTGCAACAAAACGTCACAGTTAGCCAAGGAGACAGGGTAATCTTGAAAGGAGAGAAGTGTGAAGGGTTATACAACGTGAAGGAAGGAAACTCAGTTCGAGGTGAAGTTTCAGAGATAAGCTTGAAAGGGAGCTCATCGCGAGGTGAAGCTTCAAGGAAGACTGCAACGGGACGTGAACTGGGTCAAAGTGTTGCGGGAAGGAGAAATGGTGCATTCGTGCAAGGTCCGAGATGATCCAAGCCATGGCGGTAAATCAGCTAAAGGCCTCGGGGAGAGGGGCAAAAGTTAAAGGCTTCACGACATGACTAGGCCAAAGCATTAGTTGAGTAATCAGGCAGTTCTGCATGCGGAGTTTCTTTTTAGGCACCCGTGAGTTTTTTTCTTCTGGTGGAGCTCGAATAGGATGCAAATTCTATTAAAAGAAGGTTCGTTTCTAAAGGTTAAAGGGTCTAGAATCCTTCTAGATTAAGAAGATCAACTCCTAATAGGATTGATCAAGATTTTTCATGTATTCAAAAGCTAAGATTTTCTCATAGTCCAAATAAGAGTTTTTTTGTAAAATTCTATAAATATAGGTTGTAATCAAGTATTGTAAAACACAAAAAAAAATATTGAAATCTCAAGCATAAGAGATCATATTAAGCCAACAAAGAGAGGAGTAAGATGAATGTGCATAGAGATATAAGCTAATACTCTTATAATCTAGGTCTGATTAAGAAAAAAGGTGAATACTCTTGTTGCATTAAGAGGAAAGTTAGATCTTTTTGTATCAAATTTATTAATAAAACTCTCTCAAGTTTTCTTCCTGTGGACGTGGGTCAAGTTTGGGCCGAACTATATTAAATCGTCATGTTCTTTCTTTTTATTAATCTTTTGTCTAGGTGTTACTAGTTTGCTTTACAACAGTTTTTCTTTTTGCAAGTATTCTCATATAGCCAAGTTCCGCAAACGTCGATCATGAGAGTAACAATTGATATTACAGCATATCAATTAGCGCAACAGTGGTATCAGAGCAGATCAATTTCGCAATAGGGGGCTCATTGATACTCTGTTTGACCATTATAAAGTTAAACGAAGTAACAAGGTGACTTGACCAATTTTAAGTAAATAATTGTTGTCATTCTGGCCTAAATTGCTATTTGACACCCTTGTATTTTTCTGCAAATATTTTATATTCATATTTTATATTGTAGATGTTTAGAGGTACAAGGGTCTGGTACCAAATCAGTGATTCTGTTGAAGTTTCCCTTAGATGTTATTATACATTGAAAAGAGAGGCGGGGGGCACTGAAACCCTATATGAATGTCAGTTCTTCTACTTTTACTTTGTGAATGACCGGTTTCTCTGCATCTAAAGTTGGCATTAGTGTTATGGTGCTATCATATCCAGCTTGATATATCTGCTCTCTTTCTTTCAGTCTTAACGTTGACTTTAACTTTGTGAAAGAACAGCTATTGGTGCCACTTGTGACTGCATTACGTTATGAGGGATCTGAAGTGAACTTGTCACTGGCAAAATCGGAAGCCAAGTTACTACATGGGAAGATCACAGAGAAGGCTTACAGCGATGATGAGATCATCAGGATTCTGACTACAAGAAGCAAGGCACAACTGTTTGCAACGTTCAATGAATACAACAATGAGATTGGTTAATCCAATCAACAAGGTAACACAAACTTTAATAATGATTTTTCGTTGTTATTTTAAACAGTTCACACTTTTCTTATTGTTTTCAATTCAATGTATTATCTATGACTTTACAAATCCCATACTCTTTATGTGTTATACAAGGTTAGTCTCAGTGGTCTATTTGATTTAGAGAGTAGGGTTCCTCCATAAGAAATAGGTGACAGGTTTTGTGTTCCTCAGGATATAAACATGGGTCTGTTAGTTTCGTCTCAGTTCCATTTACCACCTTTTAAGTGCTCAACTTTTATTGCTAAATTTATCTAATAAGAGTGATAAAAATGAAAAGAAAAAAAAAAAAAAACACTTGACACCATGTTCCCATATCCCATCTGTTGCTGATTCTTGTAACCATCACCAGTGTGGTATTTAGTGATATCTCTGCAATTGCAGCTTTTCTGGTAAACACCTTTTACGGCTGTATTGTTACCAAGCAACATTCTATGGATGCGGTACATTCGATTTAAGGATCAATAGAACATCATGTAGTAACGCAACAATTGCCAGTAAACGTTTTTTATACGGGACTCTGCACATTATCTGATGTAAATCACTGTTTTTTATTTCTCATCAGGATTTGAAGGCTGATCCAAAGGATGAATTCCTCTCTACACTAAGGGCCATCATAAAAAGCATCACTTCCCTGAGAAGTACTTTGAGAAGATCATTCGTCTCTCTATCAACAAGATGGGAACAGATGAGGGTGCTCTCACTCGAGTCATCACCACTCGCGCTGAGGTGGACATGAAGCTGATTAAGGATGTCTATTACAAGAGGAACAGCGTGCCACTGCACCAGGCCATCAAGAAGGACACTACTGGAGACTACGAGGATTTCATTCTCGCGCTCATAGGACAGGACGATGCTTGATCATCTAAATTTAGAGGGGGACTCTTTGATGGCCGCGGATGATATTATGATAGTAAAATAATAATGCCCTGGTATCCCAAGCAGTATGAGTATCCATATTCGCCCTGTTTTTAGTATTCCGCTGTTACAAAAATGGACATGATTCGCTTAATATATAATGTGCGGGTATTCCTAGCTTGACCATTTGCATGTTCGTCAAGTTCTTCTGGTTTTACAGCAATGAAAGACTTGTGTGTTATATGGAAGTTAGTTTACAGATATCTGCCTCCTCCTCCTACAATCCACTGATGGGTGTTACCGCGATTCTGTCTGATCCTAGAGAGTTTGTTCTGATGACTTGAATAGAGACGACGGCTGAAAATTGCTCAGGGAATGAATCTGGAGCCTACAGGCAAAGCATGACCCGAAACAATGATACCAATCATTGAACTTTCAGTACTACCAATGTTTCGCATTTTGGGGCGGTTTGGCCTGTAAATTAAACACGAGAAATCTGCGGGCCTGTCTCGTCACTAAGCTTTCACGCGTAAAGCTCCCTGCGGGCCCCACAAAGCTCCTTTTTTCTCGTGTTTTCCTGGTTTATCTTGGTCGAAACCTGTACCTGTGTGAGAGAATATAGGGAGCCACGTCGGATTTTATGTGGCCTCCATGCAATCATTATTTTTTTAATCTTGATGCAAATAAACATTACCATATGGAAAAGCTGAGCTGGCGGGATGTGGTCCGGTTTCGAATTGGGCTATTCTTTCGAAAAACAGACCCTTAGTCCTTTAGGACAAAAGGAGAAGAAAAGTGAGTTCTCTTTGAGTTCTCTTTTGATTTTGTATGATTTCACAAAAATAACGCAAATACTGCTATAGGCACCTTTTTGAGTACGCATTTGAGTATTTACACTATTTTGAGAGAAAATCAGGAAATTTTGCAAATTGCTAAAAAAATTACAAAAGACTCCTTTGAAAACCATCTTGAAAGTTGTTGGCTACTCAAATGATTACTCAAAAAAGTTTACTGCCAAAAAAAAAAAATTCAATTTCCTGTGAATATACATGGACAAACGAGATTATTAACATATCCTTAATAAGTATTTACTAATACAATTGTAACACATGTGCCCTGATTATTTTAATCCATATAAGAATCATTATAGCTAATTGAGTATAGATTACGGGATTTTGAACTATAATTTCAGGAACCTTGATTCCTTTAGGGATCTTTATATATATGTCATTATCTAATGACTTAATAAATATATTGTAACTACATCTATAAGACATATGTTTAGTTTTCTGAGACTACCAAAGTGATCAAATAGCAAAGAGTAGTAGCATCATTATAGGAGAGTATGTTTTTCCATAATCAATTTCATGTCTCTGCAGAAAATCTTGTACTACAAGTCGAGCTTTATTTCTTACAATTATTTTTATTTGTTTTCTAAATAAATACCCTCTTGTACCTACAAGCTTTATATTCTCAGGTTTTTGGACTACAAGTCTAAATACATTATGTTTTCTAAAAAGTATAATTGTGTCGTTATTACTTCTTTTCATTTTGGCCAATCATGTCTACATCGACATTCTTCGATGGTTTATGGTTCAAGATCCTCATCATTTTTTGATGATTTCAAATGCTATTTTGAAGGCAAATATGTCACCAACAATAATATTATCTCTATCCCATATATCTCCAGTTGATACATAATTTATTGATATCTTCTTATTTTCAGGTACATGAATCTCTTCAAAGATTCTTTGTTCTTTATCCATTAATTTATTGCATGTTCTTATTGTATGTACTCTTCTGAAGTACCCACTTCAATTGTCTTCTTTTGTTTCGTGAACTCTTCCGGAATATCAATTTCTTATTCAATTCTTATAGCCTTCTTTTCTTAAGAACCATGTCTTTTGCACCAATAGGTCTTCCATGTTTCAGGCGTACCTCAAACTCATTTGTGATTGTACTAGTTAATTTTCTTCAAGGACATTGATCTTTGTTGGAGTGTTCATCGCCGGCATATGTGATTTTGTTACTTTCTTATTGTCGGTGAAAGCGTCTGGTAACTAGTTCACAATACTTTATATATGAACAATTTTTTGAACTTCAAGTTCATATTGATTAGTGCGAGGATCAAGATGAGATAAAGTTAAATATTTCTAAAAAATTTACACAAATTTTCAAGCTTCAAATTTTCTCCCATGTCAATGGGAATGTTGTTTCTTCAAAATGACAATTCACAGATCTTACTTTAAAATATCACCCGTCAGGGTTCAAAATATCTTATGATGGACGGGGAATCAAACCAATATAAATCCCAAGTCTTCGTTGGGGACTCATTTGTTGGCCCAATGGCCTTCCACTCTAGTTTTGATGATGATCAACACTCATATAGTTATGTTCACTAATATTCTTGTGTTTCTAAGTTTCAGATCATTAACAGGATATTAGGTTGGTGATTAGCTTCAACAAGATGATTAGAAGCTATTCATGATGATTCCGGTGCCAAAGCTTAAAGATCATACCTTTGCACTTGGAGAATCACGGAGTTTTGGAGCAAGTCTACTTGAAGATGAAGATCGTCAAGAAGACTTAGGTATCTAGTTTAGAGTTTGTGTTTTAGATCCATATTTGTAAAGCTTAGTTTAGTTGATATGCTCAAGTCCACAAATCACACACGTTTTATGATTGAGTTTTGGTTTTCATGAATAGTTTATCTAAACAAGTTTAAATTGATATATGTATAGTTGCTTCATTCTATACATGCATGCTTAATTTTTTAAAACAAACTTATTTTGACTATCCTATTCATGTTTTGAAAAATTCTAGTTTGATAAAATACAAGTTTTGTTTTTGATAAAATTGGCAAGACACAAAAATGAATTGATATGATTGATATATGTCTTGAAATTTTTATCACAAGTTTGGTTATCAAGTAAAATGATAAAACAAGTTTTAGAAAAACATATTTTTAGAAAGTTTTTATTGTGATTAAAACTATTTTTTTGATTTACTGTGAATTTATGGGATTTTATTGAGTGAAAAGACCTATTTTCAAATCCCGTATCTGTGCAGAACTGAGGACTGGCTGACAGGCCAAGTCGGTCGACCGGACCGGTCGACCGCACCATAGGCCGGTCGACCGGGACGGTCGACCGACGTGCACAAGTCTGTGCACGTTTTGGAGTCTCTGGGACGGTCGACCGGGCCGGTCGACCGAGATGAGAGTTCTGCTCTCAGGATGTTTCGGTCGACCGGGCGGTCGACCGCTATTGCCCAACGGTCACATTTTTGACCGTTGGCGGTCGACCGGACCGGTCGACCGGCAGTCTGTCAGACTGCCAACTCAGCCTAACGGCTAGTTTTGTATAGGGGCTATATAAACCCCATCTCTTTGGGGATTTTGGCCAAGTTTTTTAAGAGAAAAGATACTAGTTTTCTGAAGTGTTTAAAAGAGTTTTCAAAAGAGTTTTAAGTGCAAAAACTTCTCATCTTTATTTGTTTTGGGTTTTTGGAAAATCAAAGAAAACTAGGTTTTGGGATTTTGATTTGGTATTTCATTTTCTATCATATACAAGTGATTTCCCAAGTAGTTTTTCTTTGTTGCTTGTTTCCAAAAATACTTTGATTCCACACTGAGCTATATCATCTATCCTAAACTATTAGGATCTTGTTTTTGTGGAAAAAGAAAAGAGAAAAGGAAAGAGAAGAGTTTGAGGTTGTTTGTTGTAAACCTCTTTGTTGTAAACACCCTTTTATTTGTGAATCCCTCTTCGTAGAGGTGATCGGGTGATTGAGTTGTATCCCTCAAGTGTGAGGTGATAGTGTTGGTTGTGAGCCTCTTCGGTAGAGGTGTTGTGGATTGTGGTTGTTGTAGCCTCGGTGGCTTTGTAAGTTGAGAGAGGAGTTAGGTACTCCTTATAGTGAATTGGGAAATCCTACACGGTGGTGTAGGCGGGGATGTAGAGCAAGGTGCTCGAACCTCGAAACAAATCTCGTTGTTTGCGATTGCTCCCATTGTCTCTCTAACTCTCTCTCATTTACTTTGTGCAAAGCATCATACTTCATATCATACCATATTTGCTTGTGTTGTGCATAATTCATATTGCCATATCATATATGCTTGTGTTGTGCCTTGCATCTCTTATTGTCATATCTATTATATGCTTGGCTTGCTTGTGTGTGCATCACTTATACTCATCCAACAAGAGCTTCACATAGCGCCTCAACCCATATCTAGGGGAATCAAGAGGAGTTAGTCCAGAGCCTCGCAAGGGGAATTCGGCTACACTTGTTGGATTGTATTAAGTGTGTTGCAAGATTTGCATTAGCTTCCGCATTTAGCGCACTTAGTTTGCATTTAGTTTATTAGATTAGCACTTACACCTATTCACCCCCCTCTAGGTGTTTTTCAATTGGTATCAGAGCTAGTGCTCCTGATACTTAGGCTTAACATCCTAGGAGTGAGATTCATTTGCTTGCTAATCTACATTTGCATTTGATTGTTTGCACATATTTAGTTTATACCATGGACTTCATGACCCCACCTAGTTTTGACCCTTCCAACATTGATGTTTGGAAGTATAGGATGTCCATGTACCTAAAGACCCTAGGTTTGCATGTTTTCCTTGCGGCCACCAAGAGATGTTATCTTGGTGATTGTAATCATATAGGGGCAATGCACTAGCCCTAGAGGCCATTAGAAGCACTCTTCCTAAAGATTATCTCTTATGTGTTTCTAACTTTGATTCCGCCTTTGCAGTGTGGAACAAATTGACAACCTCCACCACCTCGGAGCTTCAAGTCCAAATCCAACAAGAAGAGGAATCTAGTGGAGAATCCGAACCACAACAATGCTACATGGTCCAAGGGAATGACTCCCTTGAGGTACAATCGGAAACTCAACTAGATAGTAATGATTGTGCTAGTTCTTCAAATGATTTTGTTGATCCCCATGCTTTAAATGAAGAACTATCTATTGTTTGTGAAAAACTAATAGAAAAATATAACTTGTGAAAAAGAAGAGTCTAGGCATTAATGATGAAAATAAAAATTTGATTGCTAGACTTGATGTTGTTTTGCAAGAGAAAGAGGAGATTACTAATGAGAGGGATTCATTAAAATCTCAACTTGATCTTGCACTTAAAGAAAATGATTTTTTAAAATCTAAAAATAATTGCCATGTTCTTTTGAAGAAAAATGAGAACTTGTCTTCAAAAGTTGATTTTGTTTTAAAAGAGAATGTTAATTTGAAAAATAAAATTATTTCTATTTCAAATGATTTAGATGTGTGTTTAAAGAAAAACATTGTTTTGCAAAATAAGATGGATGCACATGTTTGCCATGCTAGTGTAGCTTCTTCATCTAGTCTACCTAATGCATGTACCTCTTCTTCTAGGATCAATGATGATTGTTTGGGCTCCACTATGAGCCAATGTGCTAAGAACCATACACGCTTGGAATCCTTGGTTCGAAAGAAACGAGTTCCATCTTCTATGCATGCACACCCTCCACGGCATACACATGCTCCTCACGAACACCATCACACCAAGTATGCTCATGTGTACACATGTACACATTGTGGACGTAAGGGCCACCTTGCTAAATTTTGTTTTGATAGATTACATACTACTAATTTAGCAAAGAAATTTATTTGGGTTAGAGAAGGGACTAACCCCCATGGACCCAATAAGATGTGGGTACCAAAGACCACCCCTCCTATTGTTTATGATGTAGGTGTGGGCTCTCACATGACGTGAGAGTGATGACACCTTGGAGTGGATGCGTTCCGGACTTAAAGGAAATCAAATTGGATGCATCACTTTCAAGGGAAGATTTGGTGGAGATGACCACCATGTTTTGGAGACAAGGAGAGTTGCTTCTTCGGTTTTGGTAACAATCCTTTACTCCCATTTATTGTTTACATGCTTTCCATGTTTTAATGTTACTAGCATGTTTTTGATGTCTATGGATTAGTATGTTCATTCCATGTTTATTAGATCCTTGACATACATGTATAGTATTTGAGACACATATGCTTATATGAACCCATATTTAGTGTTCTCACTTTTGTTTAAGCTATAATGTACATCATGAATCTAATACATGTGAATTTACATAGTAATCATGTTTTAGTTTTATCATGATGATTTTATATTGTGTTTTGATGCTTCATGTTAAGGTTACTTGTTTAGATGTTGGTTTTCATTAAGACTAGGAATTATACTTGTACATATAGTGGGCCACAAATAAATCTATATATGTATGAGCTTGAACGCTTATTTGAACCCATTAGATGTGCTAGTATAGTCTAGTTTTGATGATTCATACATTTCTAACTTGTATTCTATTTTTGGATTTGTTTTATGAGTTTCACTTCATGTATATGTGTATTATTGTCAAACTTTAAGATATACATGTATACCCCTTGAGTCATTTGCCTTTCATGAAATCTATATTTGGACTCAATTGTGTTTAGGGATATGTATGTATACTTCATGTTTGACAATTCATACATATACCTTGAAATGAAATTTGTTGTGATGAAAATTTAGTTTTTCATGTTTCATGTATTATGTTTAACTTCATGTATATGTCCATCTAGTTCAAACTAATCTTATACATATACATCTTTTTGAGCCACGTGCCTTCATGAATATTCATTTAGTGGACTCGTTGAGTTTTGGATATGTATGTATATTTTAGCTTGTATTAGACATACATATGCCTTGAAGATTAAATAAGGAGTTTTATATGATTTTTCATGTTTTTTGATGGAATTATATTTTAAGGAATAATTGAGCTTAATGAAATATTTTTCATGATTATGATCTTCACATTTTATTTGTACACTCACATCTATTGCTTGCTCATGTTTTGTTTTCATGAGTCTTATTTATGCCTAATTGAACTTGAGTGTTTGATATGATGTGAATTTCATGTTTATGAAAAAACATTTTGTTTTATTCCTTACTTGAAGGATTTCGTACTAGTTAACAAGTTTTTCCATTTAACTAGTTCGATGTTCTTCACTTTGGTAGAGATTTTCAAACAAAACTACATTTTCAAATCTATCTTTGAAAACCCCTACTATCTAAGGGCGGTAGGATGGGAGATCATGTTCATGTATGCCCTAAATTGAAAATCTTTAAAACTTGAATTATGATTGGGTGGTAGATAATATGATGTATACACTTGAACTTATTGTTATGTCAATTGGTATCATTGAACTCTTTCAATTGGTATCATTTTGATCTTCTTGTATACTCATATATGTTTTGTATGTATGTATGCTTTAAATTCCAAGTATATCAATTCTATTGGTATCTATCTTTCATACATATATATGTTTGTGTTTATGCTAGTGCTTGAGTTTCAATTTTGTTTAAATTGATTACTTTTAAATTGTTATCAAGACTATGCATGTCTTTAGTTTGTTTTTCATAAAGGGGGAGAAATTTGATTTTGTATTTCAATTGGTATTTGTACTCCCACTCTTTATGATTAAAAGTTGTTATTTTGAACATATGATATCAACATCAAATTTGTTTATATATTTTCAAAATGAAATATATTCTTACAATTGGTATCAAAATTTGTGTTTAGACATTTAAAATTTGTTATGTTGTTTTACAATTGGTAATTTGTTATGTTTAATTACAATTGGTATTTTCAAAATTTTGTTTAAAGAAAATATTCAAAGTTTTGATTTGTATTTCCTATATGCAAGGAGAGCTTAACATCTCTCTTACATATAGATTCATGTTGAGTATATTATAAATTGAGGAGCTTGACAACTCTTCTTTATATGATATACGTGTGTAGGGGGAGCTTCACATCTCCTCTTATGCATTACATAATATGTGTTATGTGAATTGGGGCTTGTCATCCCTTCTTCATGTAATGCATATGTGTAGGGAAGCTAACTTAGCGTCTTCCTCTTCATGAATGTATATAGCATATAACATATATTGATTCTTGTTTATTGGTATCAAGATGCTTCATTGACATATTTTAATGATATCATGTCTGTAGTCACCCTTATTGATTTTGTTTTTGTTTTAGACAAAAAGGGGGAGAACATTGTTTACATTATTTTGATTGACAAAAAGGGGAGAAAGATTTTTACCCCTCATTTTATCTATGTTTTGATTGTTTACCCCTTTGTTGATGATTGACAAAAAGGGGGAGAAGTATTTGAGTTTTATATGCATACTTATGTTTTATATGCATATATTATGTTTTAATCTCAAGAATATTAAGTTTAATTGATATATAGAGTTTGCTTTGTAATTGGTATCTAGAGCTTATTTTGTTTTGAATATTCCATTTGATATCTAGAACCATTATTGTTTATGCATACGCATGTTTCATGTTTAACATTCATTGCATATTTATTTATTCATTTGTTATGCATGAGTTAAGGGGGAGCTTCCTTGAAGCTTATCTTTAATCCATGCATATATAACTCCGTGAGTTTTGTCATCATCAAAAAGGGGAGATTGTTGGCCCAATGGCCTTCCACTCTAGTTTTGATGATGATCAACACTCATGTAGTTATGTTCACTAATATTCTTGTGTTTCTAAGTTTCAGATCATTAACAGGATATTAGGTTGGTGATTAGCTTCAACAAGATGATTAGAAGCTATTCATGATGATTCCGGTGCCAAAGCTTAAAGATCATACCTTTGCACTTGGAGAATCACGGAGTTTTGGAGCAAGTCTACTTGAAGATGAAGATCGTCAAGAAGACTTAGGTATCTAGTTTAGAGTTTGTGTTTTAGATCCATATTTGTAAAGCTTAGTTTAGTTGATATGCTCAAGTGCACAAATCACACACGTTTTATGATTGAGTTTTGGTTTTCATGAATAGTTTATCAAAACAAGTTTAAATTGATATATGTATAGTTGCTTCATTCTATACATGCATGCTTAATTTTTTAAAACAAACTTATTTTGACTATCCTATTCATGTTTTGGAAAATTCTAGTTTGATAAAATACAAGTTTTGTTTTGATAAAATTGGCAAGACACAAAAATGAATTGATATGATTGATATATGTCTTGAAATTTTTATCACAAGTTTGGTTATCAAGTAAAATGATAAAACAAGTTTTAGAAAAACATATTTTTAGAAAGTTTTTATTGTGATTAAAACTTTTTTTGATTTACTGTGAATTTATGGGATTTTTATTGAGTGAAAAGACCTATTTTCAAATCCCGTATCTGTGCAGAACTGAGGACTGGCTGACAGGCCAAGTCGGTCGACCGGACGGTCGACCGCACCATAGGCCGGTCGACCGGGACGGTCGACCGACGTGCACAAGTCTCTGCACGTTTTGGAGTCTCTGGGACGGTCGACCGGGCCGGTCGACCGAGATGAGAGTTCTGCTCTCAGGATGTTTCGGTCGACCGGGTCGGTCGACCGCTATTGCCCAACGGTCACATTTTTGACCGTTGGCGGTCGACCGGACCGGTCGACCGGCAGTCTGTCAGACTGCCAACTCAGCCTAACGGCTAGTTTTGTATAGGGGCTATATAAACCCCATCTCTTTGGGGATTTTGGCAAGTTTTTTAAGAGAAAAGATACTAGTTTTCTGAAGTGTTTAAAAGAGTTTTCAAAAGAGTTTTAAGTGCAAAAACTTCTCATTTTTATTTGTTTTGGGTTTTTGGAAAATCAAAGAAAACTAGGTTTGGGATTTTGATTTGGTATTTCATTTTCTATCATATACAAGTGATTTCCCAAGTAGTTTTTCTTTGTTGCTTGTTTCCAAAAACACTTTGATTCCACACTTGAGCTATATCATCTATCCTAAACTATTAGGATCTTGTTTTTGTGGAAAAAGAAAAGAGAAAAGGAAAGAGAAGAGTTTGAGGTTGTTTGTTGTAAACCTCTTTGTTGTAAACACCCTTTTATTTGTGAATCCCTCTTCGGTAGAGGTGATCGGGTGATTGAGTTGTATCCCTCAAGTGTGAGGTGATAGTGTTGGTTGTGAGCCTCTTCGGTAGAGGTGTTGTGGATTGTGGTTGTTGTAGCCTCGGTGGCTTTGTAAGTTGAGAGAGGAGTTAGGTACTCCTTATAGTGAATTGGGAAATCCTACACGGTGGTGTAGGCGGGGATGTAGAGCAAGGTGCTCGAACCTCGAAACAAATCTCGTTGTTTGCGATTGCTCCCATTGTCTCTCTAACTCTCTCTCATTTACTTTGTGCAAAGCATCATACTTCATATCATACCATATTTGCTTGTGTTGTGCATAATTCATATTGCCATATCATATATTGCTTGTGTTGTGCCTTGCATCTCTTATTGTCATATCTATTATATGCTTGGCTTGCTTGTGTGTGTGCATCACTTATACTCATCCAACAAGAGCTTCACATAGCGCCTCAACCCATATCTAGGGGAATCAAGAGGAGTTAGTCCAGAGCCTCGCAAGGGGAATTCGGCTACACTTGTTGGATTGTATTAAGTGTGTTGCAAGATTTGCATTAGCTTCCGCATTTAGCGCACTTAGTTTGCATTTAGTTTATTAGATTAGCACTTACACCTATTCACCCCCCCTCTAGGTGTTTTTCATCATTTTGGTACGTTGAGAGGGTGCAATTGGGACATACACAGCGCAACAAAAAACCCGCAAGCGGCTACTGTTTGGAGGTTGACCAAACACCAGTTGTAAATGTGAGTGGTTGTGATAAGTCAAAGGTCAGATGCAGATTAATGTAGCAACATGCAATATTGCATGAATCCAAGCAGAGACAGAAATGATCAACTGAAGTCGTATGATAAAAGATTCTGCTAAACCATTTTGAGTATGAATGTGGGCAACATGATGTTCAATAGTAATTCCGAAGAACAAGCAAAAATCATCAAATGCTCGAGAAGAAAATTCACCAGCATTATCAAGACAGATTGACTTGATTAGATAATCAAGAAATTGTGCTCGTAATCAAATAATTTGGGCAAGTAGTTTAGTAAAGGCAATGTTACAAGAAGAAAGCAAACAAACATGCGACCATCTAGTGAAAGCATCGACTAAAACTTTGAAATGACTAAATGGTCTAGATGGTGGATGAATTGACCCACATATATCTCCATGGGTTCGTTCTAAAAAGTTAGAAATTTCATTGATAATTTTAGAAGGTGATGGCTTAATAATCAATTTGCCTTGAGAACTAGCGGTATATGAATGATTCCGGTAAAAGAATCTTCTGGTTCTTTAGCGCTCATCCATATGAACTTTCAAGTATTCTCCGCATCATAATTGCCCTAGGTGACCCAATCGATCATGCCAAATGTAACACCCCGTTCCCGAAATATGTACTCAGATACATGTTCTGATTTTTTTAATCATATTTTTTGATTTTCCCCTATATTTGTTTTTGTTTTGTGACTATTTACATTATTATTGGGTATCTGATCCGGATTTTTAGATTCAGAGTCAGCTCGAGTATGAACCCGGGACCCGATCCTAGTGTACTATTTGATTTGATTTTTCTAATAGTAAGATTTGACCGGTTTCAATTTCAAATACTATTTTTCAATATTTTAAATTTTTCATGATTTTTTAGAATTTTTTGAATTAAATTGCAAAATCTTCAAAATCGATATCGACCAGTATCACTGATAGATTTCAGGATTTTTAGTTTTCAAACGGGGTTGAATTTCTCGAATCATATTTCATATTGTTCCTAAAGATGACGTTTTCTATCTTCTGGAATTTTTCGGAGATTCTTTTGAATTACTCAAAATTTACCCTATTATAATAACATATTTATATTGGTGTTTTCTTCCTCTTTCTCTCTTTCTTTCCTTCTTTTTCTTTCTTCTTATTTTCCCAGGCTCCTATGTGGGCGGATTGCTCCCCCATCACACCAACCCCATCAATCCCCTCTCCATATCTCTGTCACTCTCACTTACTCTCTTTCTCCATCTATATCTCTCTCCCCTTCTCCTTCAACCTTCTTTCACTCAACCTCTCCTTCTTTCTCTCCTTGGCTGGAGACGACCACCCAACGCTGGCGACCCCCTTGCCGGCTGACCTCCTTTCCGACCATCCCCTCTCTCCCCTCTCTTCTTCTCGCCATCTCCCATATCTCTCTCCCTCTCCATCATTTCGTTTCTCTCTAAATCTTACTCTATTTCACCCAATCTCTCTCTCTCTCTCTCTCCCCCCTCTCCCCCCATCAACCACCGCCGGCGGCTCTCGCCACCACCGTCTTCCTCTCTGGTTAACTCCCCATATCGGCCAACAACCCGGCAGCTATCTCCATCTCCTTCTCCACCATCCTCTACAAATTCCACCACCTTCTTCCAAAATCCACCACCACTATCTTCTCCACTCCAAACCCTACCACTACAACCTCTTCCTCCACCAACCACCATCCTCTCCTTCCTCTAACCCTAGCACTCAGCACTTTGTCGCTAACTCTGTTCCAGCATAGTTACACCGTGAGCGTGGCTTTGTCACTTGTATTAGCTAGACATTTCATATGTTCGCTTCATTGTGTGCGTTAAATTGCACTACGAGTGGTAACCATACCGAGCGTGATGGCATATAGTGCTATACATTAACTTCACTCCAGCTTTTCTTAGCTCCGCTTGTTTGCTTACCCGTTTGCCTGCTTGATAGTTTAATTAATTATTTAATTTTGGTTGTGAAGAGTTTGAAATATTTACTTATACCATTTTTCAAAAACTATATTGGTTTCCGGTATTCGTATCGATCTCTTATATCGATATTGTTTCCCCGTACGATAGCTGATATCTGTCATGCTAATCACTTGACATGCCATCACTTGCTATGTTGATCACCTGCCATCTTTATCATCTGACACCTGGTATAGTATCACCTGACAAGTGACATGTGACATAATATTCCTTTCCATCTTTTGTTTGACTTGTACTATACCCTGTGTGTGACTTGTACTATACTTCACTTGTGATTGGCACAAGACTGGATAGCTATTCAACCCCTGCTCGTGTTATATGTACAATGATTGTGATCCTGTACCCCTATATCTCTTGTATCTCTGGATACCCCTGTTTCTCCTGTACTCCTGTTGGCTGTATTAATATAATAATATATGATTAGACAACCTAAGCTGGGGATGGGAAAACCGATGAATGCCGATATGATGCCATATTTATTATGATAGTTATCTCTGAAGTGTCGTATTGGTGTAATATAATTCTCAAGAATCAGAAGCTATATCTCTGAAGTGTCATGTTGGGTATAATATAATTCTCAAGAAGAAGAAGTTGCAGTGCCTGACCTCTTCGGCTGTTGTCCCGAGCAGAAGTGAGACCCGCTATAAATATGAGCTACCAGATCTTCATCAGTTTTCAATGCTAACTCCTCTTATTCATATGTGGATGTATATGTACTGGTAGCACATACCTAAACATATCGATCATATAAATAATAAGAATTTAATAATCAAACAATAACAATATTAGGAACGTGTGATATTTGGTCTCTCTTTCGTTCAGGTTCTGGTACTCATATATTAGATCCGAATGAGTTCCACTAGAGTGCGAACTCCAGTACGAATTGTTAGTGATGTGAGACACTGACAGGGAGATGATTGAAATATCAGATGATACTGATTATTATTATAAGATAACTTAAAATACAACACTTTAATATTCTCCTGCATGGGGTAACTTAGGTTGTATACACTCAGATTATGCTGATATGAGACATAAGGTATATATATGAGGATTTTCTTGTTTGGATTATTCCTTCGACGTACTAATCTTATGAAGCCGTATATTGAGTTGTACAACTAGATTTGCCCACTTTTGCTTGTGACTTGCTATACTGTTATAATCTACTTATTCATGTAATATTACTTGAGCTGACACCTTACTTTATTATATGTGATTTCTAAGTTATTGCACTGGATTTCCTGATCTCTGGTTTACTGGCTTGTACTTGTATGCTTAAGCACACAACACCTGACCCTGTCCTAGATATAACTTAATTATCAAATAATAATAAACTCAGTAACAGGTGTTTTTGAATCACTCCTCATCCGAATAATAGTATTCGTATATCAGAGTTCGGATTGAGTTCTACAGGAGTACAGACCCAGTATGAACTTTTAATGGTATGGGACACTAAAAGAAAATAATTAGAATAATAGCGCCACTGATGATTACTATTGTATAATTAAGTTATCCTACCTTTCTCTTGTATATGAATTCTGGGACACAGTAATTATTCCTGACATTCGTATTCTGTTAGTTTTGAGCAACTTGAGTTGTATGAACTCAGGTTATGGTGACATGAGGTATATGGTATATATGAGGGTTTTTTGTTTGGATTATTCCCTTGACATATCAATCTCATGAATCCAAAGTCTAAGCTTATACAACTAGTTTTGTCCACACTTGTTTTAATAAATTACTTGATGACTCATTTCTTGCTTGGGTATGCCTATGGTCATGACACAGTTTTCGTTACATGCTTTCGCTATTCGAGTTTATCGTTACACGAGTGCTAGCTTGATTCCGAATTTTCCATTGAATTTCCTGCATGTTCACTGGTCAATGTCTGTACTTGCATGCCTGAATCACATCACTTGCTTATGTACACACTTTCCTACTTGTGCACGCCACTTGGTTTCATCTTACCACTCGTAGGGCAGCTTTCTGACTCCCCTAGACCTGCATGTCCAGATCCCGGAGATTCGGACCATGGTGAACTTTCTATTGATAAGAGTTGAACAATAGTAGCATAGTAGATTAGAGGTAGACCATCCGAAATTCTTTTCTTCCAGGCCCCCTGCTCGGCTCTCGAGTTTCTTTTTTGTAACTCGTGAGCACCTTTCGTATTGTTCATACTTGTATATCTTTTTGTATTTTCACTTTTGCGCCTATTAATAATGTAATATTCTTATAATATTATGTCACATCCTGTGATAACTTTCTAATTGTGCTCTTTCGTTGGAATGCATAATGCACCATGTACTTTTGTACTCTGATTCTGCTTGTACTGATGCTTAATGTATATATGTGAGGGTATTTTTGCCCTGCGTATATACGTTACAGTAACGTCTCTGTATCCGCGGGATCGGGACGTTACAGGATGGTATCAGAGCCCAGGTTCTCACATCCTCAGTACAACCAGTCGACAAATTAATAGCAAAGAAATTTGTAATGGGAATGCATGAGTCCTGGTTATACAATCCAACCGCAAAATACAAAGTTATCTATTCCCTCAGGATCGTCCTTCCTTTGATTCCTGAATTTCTTCCATCTTTTCGCTTTTTAGTTTCCGTCGTCTTTATACAATTTAAGATATGGATAGGTAAAATATGGTTTATTCTTACCCTGTTCTGGTACTCTTTGTTTCTGGTACTTCACATCGTCTTATGTCAGATAGTTTTACCTCTTCGCATTCTACTCTTATATGTGTGGACATTCCACGAGGATTAGTACAAATAGTGGGATAGTCATCACGAATATAATCAGACAAATTATGCCACTACACAAGGAACGTCAGTATGAAAAACTGCTTTAGGATTCTGCGAAACAAAACTATGGTATTTTCTATTTATATTATTCTTGGAACGATCACAATCTCTTCGATTAATTTCAAGGAGCTCAGCTATTCTCAGAATTGGTCTAAATCGGGTTATCATCCAAAAGACATTATTCAGGACCCGTTATGGTTATCTAAATTCTTTATTATGCTTTTCAGAGTAATCAACGTCTAGCATTCAGAAATCAATATTATTGGCTTTTTTTTATTTATCTGTGATCAGTTTATCGAGTTTTCTTTATTTACGATATTATGATCTATTTCCAGAGTGACAGAGAACTGGCAGAACATTTAGTAAACTTATTATAGATTCTTCATTAAAAATAACTTCACGCCCAACAGAGTAAGTATGGGTTCTACATATTATTATATTCTTGAGCCATTTCATTTCAAAAGAAGAAATATTTATAAGTTCCCGTATAGATTCAGGCAGTGAAAGTCTGGCCAGTTCCGAAGTCAGCTCATTTCATATTATTCAAAATAGGTCAGTCTACTGAAGTTCTGACAGTATTCTCCTATGAACAGATATCAGGTCACTATTAATATGGCACCGTCCGAAGCTTTATACGACAGGAAGTGCAGAAGAAGTCTAGGTCCCGACTTTATTGTTCGGTCGGTTTATGAGCGTTATCCTCAGTTATTCATATCTTAAGTGTATAATCCTCATCCTGTTCTTTTTGTGTTCATCTTCCTCTTATCGAAATTTTGACGATGAATTTTTTGTAAGGTGGATGGATTGTAATACCCCGTTCTCAGAATACATACTCAGATATGTGTTCTAATTTTTTGATCATATTTTTCAATTTTTCCCCATAATTATTTTTGTTTTGTGAATATTTACGTTATTATTTGGTATCGGATCTGGATTTTTGGATTCAGAGTCAGCCCGAGGCTGAACTCAGGACCTGATCCTAGTATACTGCTTGATTTGATCTTTTCGATAGTCAAATTTTGATCGGTTTCAGTTTCAAAGACTGTTTTTCAAAATTTTAGATTTTCATGATTTTCTGAAATTTTTCTGAATTAAATTGTAAAATCTTCAATATCGGTATCGACCAGTATCCCCGATTGATTTCAAAATTTTTAATTTACGAATGGGATTGAATTTCTCAAATTGGATTTCACATTGTTCCTCAGAATGGCAATTTCTATCTTCTGAAAATTTTGGGAATTTTCTTAATTACTCAAAATTTACCCTATTATAATAACATATTTATTTTTGTGTTTTCTTCCACTTTCTCTCTTTCTTTCCTTCTTTTTCTTTCTTTTTCTTTCCCCCAGGCTCCCGCATGGGCTGATTGCTCCCCCATCAAACCAACCCCATTAATCCCTTCTCGACATTTCTATCACTCTTTTTCTCCATTTATCTCCCTCTCCTTCTCAACCTTCTCTCCCTCAACCTCTCCTTCTTTCTCTCCTTGGCCGCTGAGTCGGTGACCCCCTTGCTGGCCGACCTCCTCTCTGGCCATTCCCTATCTCCCTTCTCCCTTCTCTTTATCTCCTATCTCTCTCCCTCTCTATTATTCCCTCTCTCTAGATCTACTTTCTCTCTCACCCAATTTCTCCTCCATCAACCATCGCCGGCGGCCCTCTCCACCACTGACCTCCTCTCTAGTGAACTCCCTACACCGGTCAATAACCCCGGTGGTCACACCCATGTCTATCTCCTTTCTCCACCATCCTCTACAAATTCTATCACCTTCTTCCAAAATACACCACCACCATCTTCTCCACTCAAAATCCCACCACCACAACCTTTTCCTCCACCAACCACCACCCTCTCCCTCCTCTAATCCTAGATGGCTGATTAGTCTCTAATATTGCATAATTTTTACCACATCTTCATAATTATTTTATAATAAATACTGTTAATAATGGTCTTTTTTTTGTGATTCTAGGTTCATGGTGTGGAAATGAAGAAGAAAACCCAAAATCACCATTTAATGGGTGATTAAAGCCCTATAAAGATAGCATTTGACCTAGAAGGGTGATTTTGTCAAATCTGGGTGCTCAAATCCAAAATCTAGAAGGTACAAACAAACAGGGGACCGAAGCGACAATGCACAGCAGGCGGCACGCGCAGCGCCGCTCTGGTACAGCCGTAAAAACATGGCTTGGCCGCGTTTCTGCGGCTGTACTGGCACGGCCGTGCGAGTACTTTAGGCCAGGGTTTGCCCCCTGGCCCTCTTTCTCCCTATAAATACCCCCTTTGGGGTCCTTCAGAGGAGAAATTCAGAGAATTAGGGTAGTTTGCTTCTCCATGTTGCAGTTTAGGATAGTTTAGGTTAGTTGTTGTTCCTCTTCTTCCTCCTTTGTATTTTTCATTTCTTGTAGATATTGTAATAGGAGAGAGAGTGGTACATGGTTGGAAAGTAAGAGTGCTTGTAATAGAAGGTGACAATCTATGAAAGGTTCTCTCTTTACCTCTCTTTGTTTTCTTCTCTCTAACTCCTTTTACATATTTAGCTAATTTTCTCTCATGACAACTAACTGCTAACCACTAACTTACTAACTTCTTACTTGATAATCTACATTAATCTAATATCCTCTACTTAGCCTTGCTCTTACAAGAGCCATTGATGTCTCATGACGATGGATTCAAACACTCTAATATCCTAACTATCTGACAAGCTAACATTACTTTATTCCATACTTGCTCTTATTTAGTTTTGATGGTTTAAGTGTAGTTTGCACTTGTTTTGTTGATTTTGGATGTTAAAGTTAACATATAGGTTATGCTTTGAAACGCTCTTGAACCAAGAACTAGTGATGGCTAAAGATACATGTGAGGTAACTATCACTAAGAGGTTAGCATAGTTAGTGAAGCCATTAGTAGTTAGTAGCCATGGGTTTGCTTTTCTTTTTTACTTTATTTTAGATATATCTCAAAAACCCAAAATATCATCTCTTCAATGTTTTCCACTTCTTTATTTTTCACCGTACTCTTCTCTTTTCACTTTTCGTTTTGTTTTGTTTTCATTCTTTAAAACATAAAAGAAACTTTAACACACACGTGACTCAACAGGTAAAGCTTCTATCGCTTCCTATCCCTATGGATTCGAGCCGTTTAGCCTCTATGCTATAACGAAAGTACCGAGGAAGTCAAAGCACGCACTTTTAACTATTGATTTCAAAACATACACTTTTTGTGCATGATTTTTCCCCGATCAAATTTTGGCGCCATTGCCGGGGATGGGAACAGTTTAATTTCACATTTTTGTTAACTTTTCTTCTTTATTTTTTGGTGTGCAGGTTAAAGTTTTAGCATTGCAGAAGTTCACACTTGCTTTTGTGTAGTTTGGGTAAATTCTATATTCTTATATTCTACTGTTAGTTTTTATTTATATTACCTGTGCGCTGTAATAATTTTAAGAATTAAAAAATGATAATTAGATGTTTAAAACGGTTTAGACATTTGTATCTAAACACGTGTCAATTTCAATTCTATTATACTATATTTTTTCTTGTAGTGTTATGATCTTGACGGAGGTGTACATATTGCATTGCATATAGTTAGGACAAACACGTAGGTGATTTACTCTCTTTGTGTGCTCATTCTTATCTATATTGCACACTTGCACGAATTAAACTTAAGGGTAATACCCAATACAACATAATGTGGGGAAGTCATTACCCTCCCTTAGCCTAAAAATTACCTCCCCATTCACACAACCCAAGCCTTAATAAAAATTGCTAAACGTTGGCTCCTAGGGACATCTTGGACTCATTTAAGAGATTGACCTAAGGAGAAGTTGTTAGAAGTTGACTCTTGTCAAATCGGTGTCCAAGGTTGGGGATTGAGAGGCGAAATCTTGAAGAACAGTAGTTTGGCATAATTAGGCCCGTTGCTCCAACACGGATACCTCCCACTGATCTTGTCCTTACCTGGCCGATTAACTCGTGGTCAGATACCAACAATGTACCTCTGGTGGACAGTCTAACCAGTTAGGAATCGTCTAGGTCTAAGTAAACCTAGGATAGGCTTTTTTTCTTTTTCTTTTTCTTTATTTGTTTGTTTGTTTGTTTGTTTTTGTTAAATTGTGAAATGGATTTTAACAACAATAATTTTTCAATCCTAATATGAATCCATATTTTACCCTGACCTCATTTGACTCAGATAACTCTAACCTGGCTATGTACAACATGAACTAACCATACATGTCGAGTCGGAATTATCCGACTCAATATGACTCATATCCCCAATCCTATGATTATAATTTTCAAAATAAATTTCACTCTTCGCAGAATTCATTGGGATTCACCTCCGCCGAGTCAAATTTTCAACCACATTATTCACAATTTCTACAATATTAATTTTTCGATTCTGCTTCATATCCTTCTTTTTCTAAACACCAATTGAAGAAAATCATCATTGTAAAGGACTTTGGAAGAAGCGATAGAGGCCCAAAAATAATTTGAAAACATGATAGCCTCATCATGTCCACAAAATTTCTGAAATTTATATAGTTCTTTTCCAGAACTACTTAAAGAAAAATCATTGTGAGAAAAAATTATGAAATTCGCGCAAGAGACCGAGTGAATAATACAAAATATGATTGAGTTCCCATGTCCATCAGATGTTCATAAGACTCAAGAATCATGTCATTTTGAACATCCTGCTTCAATTTCATCATACAACCTGAACTTGACCAACAACAAATTCTTGATAGTTTGATAAGTTATCCAGTTCCTGAAATTAAACTTGAAGATGAATGCAAACTTGAGCTTCAATTTAGCGATTCGAGTCCAATCCTTGAATCAATATCGACTCCTGTAGTATTACGTAAACTAAGTAACGTTCTTGAGCAAGTTTTGATTCCCATAATTCTTGAACTTGAATCGATTATTTCACCCATTCACATTCTTCCGTGGACAAAAATAAGATTTAATTTCATCACATCCATTTGAACTTGCCAAAATTTTGAGAACTACCTTGACATTTTGGCAAGTTATCCTTTTTCCGAATTGAACTTGCGCTTGAAAGTGATCTTGAACCTCAAGTTGGTAATTCCATTTCACTTTTTGATTCAATAATGACTCTGGTATTTTTACCAGATTTTTTCTATTCTGAGTCAATATTAAACCCTGTACCAGTACACTGTGAAATAGAATCACCAATATCTTATGATCACACTTCATTGATGGAGAAAGTGTGTGAACATCAATTCTTTGGTTGGACCCCATTTTTAAACCAATTTCGACTCACCTTTGAATCTCGACTTGATATGAGTCAAATTCTCGAGTCGGTAACGATTTTTATTCCTATTCCATTTGAGTCCAAATCAATCATTTCTCAAAATCACACTTTATTGTCGGATAAGAATGTTGAAGAAAATGACTCATTATTTTTGAAAATTTAAATTGGATGGGGGAATTTTTTTTAATAAGATCATACAGTTCTCCAACATTTTATTGGGTCGTATTAGAGAGGTCATTGGTGGGTTCCTGCAAGATTCACAATTTTTAAATTGGGCCGCATTTCGTGGACCAATTAGAGCACCATTGGAGCCACCACCATGAGGTACTTTTCTTCCTTTTCATTTATTTCATGCATATACACATTCACGATGCATTGAGGACAATGCTTGAGATAAGTGTGAGGGAGGATTTACTAACATAGTTAGTTTTATATTTTCTTTCTTTTACACTTCCTTTTAGGAATTTTAAAATTTTCTTTTGTATAAAAACTCTTTTCTTTTTACAATACTTTTTGAAATAGAGAAATAGTTTGATTTATTTTTAAGAAAATTAAGATTATCTTAGGAATAAGAAGACATAAAAATTATGAATTTTTAAACCAAGTCAAAATAATAGATCTTATTTAAATTTTAGGATAAGAAAGTAACATTGAAAGATAATTTGATCTTGAATTTTTGCCTTATATTTATGCACTTCACACTTATACAATCGCATCATCTGCAAAAGTGGTGTAATAATTTTCTTAGTTAGTTTTTTATTTTGCTCGGGACGAGCAAAAAGATAAGTGTGGGGGTGTGATTAGTCTCTAATATTGCGCAATTTTTACCATATCTTCATATTTATTTTATAATAAATACTGCTAATAATGGTCTTCTTTTGTAATTCTAGCTTCATGGTGTGAAAATGAAGAAGAAGACCCAAAATCATCATTTAATGGGTGATTAAAGGCTTATAAAGATAACCATTGACCTAAGAGGGTGATTCTATTAGATCTGGGTACTCAAATCTGAAATCTAGAAGGTACAAACGACAGGGGGAAGCGACAACGCATAGCTACCGCGCCGCTCTGGTACAGCCGTGGAAATGCGGCTGGCCGTGTTTCTATGGCCGTACTGGCGCGACCGCGCCAGTACTTTGGGCAAGAGTTTGCCCCCTGGCCCCCTTTCTCCCTATAAATACCCCCTTGGGGTCCTTCAGAAGAGAAATCCAGAGAGTTATGGTAGTTTTCTTCTCATGTTGTAGTTTAGGGTAGTTTAGGTTAGTTCTTCTTCTTTCTCCTTTGTATTTTTTATTTCTTGTAGATCTTATAATAGGAGAGAGAGAGTGGTACATGGTTGAAAAGTAAGAGTGTTTGTAATAGAAGGTGACAATTTATGAAAGGTTCTCTCATTATCTCTTTTTATTTTCTTCTCTCTAACTCCTTTTACATGTTTAGCTAATTTTCTCTCATGGCAACTAACTACTAACAACTAGCTTGCTAACTCTTACTTAATAATTCACATGAATCTAATAGCATCTACTTGGCCTTACTCTTGCAAGATCCATTGGTGGCTCATGATGATGGATTCTAACATTTTAACATCCTAACTCTCTAACAAGCTAACATTACTTTATTGCATACTTACTCTTATTTAGTTTTGATGGTTTAAGTGTAGTTTGCACTTGTTTTGTTGAGTTTGGATGTGAAAGTTAACATATGGTTATGCTTTGAAACGCTCTTGAACTAAGGACTAGTAATGGCCAAGGATACATGTGAGGCAACTATCACTAAGAGATTGGCGTAGTTAGTGGAGCCATTAGTAGTTAGTAGCCATGGGTTTTCTTTTCTTTTTACTTTGTTTTAGATATATCTCAAAAATCACAAATATCATCTCTTCAATGTTTCCCACTTCTTTGTGTTTCACCGTACTCTTCTCTTTACACCTTTTATTTTGTTTTGTTTTCATTCTTTAAAACATAAAAGAAACTTTAACGCACATGTGAATCAACCGGTAAATCTTCTATCGCTTTCCGTCCCTGTGGATTCGACCCGTTTAGCTTCTATGCTATAACGAAAGTATTGAGGAAGTCAAAGCACACACATTTAATTATTGATTTCAAAACATACACTTTCTGTGCACGATTTTCCCCCGATCACTGGCCACCTCAACTCTAGCAGCCACCATCCACATCCCCAACCTTCTCCCCCACCATCAAGATCACCACCACCATCACTCTTACCTCCACCTTCATCATCATCCCACCACCATAACCACCACCTCCCTAGTGGTTCTTCTACTCTGGCGACTCCCTCATCAGTTGCCCGACCTTCACCCAAGACAACCACCTCCTTCCTTCCCTTTCCCTAAGCTTCACCACCATCTCCATCTTCTTCCTTCTCCAAACTATCACCATCCTCTTTAATTCCTTCTAATTAGTCCACCCACCACCCAATTTCACCACCAATCACCACCACAACAACTCTTTTCTCCTCCTTTTTCCCACATCTTTAATTTCACCATCCCCTTCAATTCATCAAAAAACACCATCATCAACTATATCCCTCCACCACAAACACCAAACATGAATCCCCTCCAACTAACTTCTCCCCCTCTCCTCCAGCTGGTCGGCGCGGCGTCGCCTCTTGGCTGGTGCGCCATCGAATCCTGGCCAGGCACGGCCACCTCCGGTCGGCCCTAGGCCCTCGAGTTATATGAACTCAGGTTATGATGACATAAAGTATATGGTATATATTGTTGACACTTTAAAAAAGATAAGATTCTTGACTGGTCTGAACAATGTCTAAACTTGTTGACATTTACAAAAGACAAGTGACAAGCTGACGACCAGTTCTGTACCCATCTCCGAGGGACAAAGCAGCAACTTGGACTCTACTGATCCAGTGAAGCAGACAGTGAGCCCATATTATCTTTGAACAAACCTTAGCAGGTCTAAGATGCTAGGTTAGCTCAACACTTAGCGTCACATGAGCCCAAAGGGATAGCCTCGCCTGAGAGGCTAAGATTGTCCAACTTCGCCTTGAATCCGTTCAAAGCTCCATCAAGAAGCTAACTTATAGCTTTGCCTGAGGTGCTCAAGTTAACTCCGCAGAGAGTTAGCTTCGCTCGAAGCCACACACAACCGCGCAGAAGGATGTTCATTAGCTTCGCCACAAATGTTATCTAGCTTCGCTGAAGAGCCTTCTTCTGACTTCGCCAGATGCTTCTTCCAGCTCCGCTATGAGCTCGACGCGACAGCTCTTCTGCGGGTCTGTTATGGTCAACCTTTGACCAATTAAATCTCCAGATGAGATCAAATCTATTCAGGATCAAAATCAAATCTAATCAAGATCAAATCTGAGATTAAATTTGACAGTTGTTTGCCATAATCTCTTGACTCTCCTAAAATGAGTAAGAGGATCAGGGGAGATCTTCCAATTATATGGAAAAAATTAAAACAGATCAGGAGACCGACCTACCTGCTATTCCTAGCTTCGCAGAAGCTGATTCTAGCCTCGTAGCAAGGCTACTTTCTAGATTTAAACAGATTTGACTCAATCTGTTTTCAGATTTTCAGGGGACAATTATACCCCTGCTCTCCTTATAAATAGCCCACCAAGGGTACAAGGGAGAGAAGACACGCAACACACGCTCACAGGCAAAGAGACGCACAGAGAGAGGCGGCTAAACAGAGATCTATTCTCTAGCTTCTAAGAATTCAGAGAATTCAGAGAACTACTTCTCTAATCAGGGTGCTGATACCCTAATACCTTCCTTCCTCTCAAGGAATTTTCAGAACTAGGTGAGAAAAAAATTCCCAAGTGAAGACAGTTTGAGAAGTAACGAGTAGGTTCTACCAACCCTCTGTTCTCCGTTTCCCCGAACCAGGCGAGAAGGGAATCTTATCGATCGCATCGTCAAAGGGACAAAGTGGTCGCGCGCTGACCAGACTCCTATCGGCACACTTCTCCAAAATCTCAGAGGAGATCTACTTGTAATCTTTTGTATTACTTGTAATTTAGCTCCTTGACACTTTTTTTGTAAGTTTTCCCCTTTGCAAAATCAATGGAAAACAAGATGGCGACTTCGCTGGGGATTGAATTCTCCACTGTTGAGAATCAAGTGTCGTAATGCGACGAACAGACCTTCGGGTCTATCTCTGAATTCAAGGAAGCTGGTGTAGCCAGAGTCTCTCTGGCTAAATCTTCAAAGCAAGTCTCTGCGGAAACAGATGAGGCTCTCTACGAGCCTATCGCGGTCTTCTGGCGCAACAAGGAAGCAGGCCCGCAATGCAACCTATCACTTTCGAGAACCTGGTCATTCACTTCGACTAAAGAACATTTGAAGAAGTTCTCTCTGGGGGTGGTCTAATGCTCCATGTACGGAAGCATAGAAAGGTCTCCATGGTTAAGGTTTCAGAACAGAAAACAGAAGCAGATCCTGCTGACACCCCTTAGCCTCGCGTGTGGCTAGTCAGGTTCCCTGCGAACCTAGGTCTTAAGCAGATGTGGAGGCCAAAGCAGAAGGCTCTGTATAAAGCCTCAGGCGTAGCTACGCCAAAAGTGCGTCTCTCTTGCGAAGAAAAAGGCAAGATGCCTGCCTGCTCCAACGAGGCTACTAGCCGCGAAGTCACAACGGCGACCATACCTTAGCCCAATTCAAGAGCAGTAACGCCTCGCGCCAGCCTCGTTCTCATGAGCGAAGCTACTGTACCTCAGGGTACGCATGATGATCATAGCCGCGAAGCTGGAATCAAAGCACCACAGCGTGCTTCGTTCCCCAGTTCTTCAGGTACTAAGCTCGCTCCTCGCAGCAAAGCTAAGGGATTGTCCCTAAGTGCTGATAGCGGTGCTTATGCAGCTTCAGCGCCCAAAGGCGTTTCCAAAGCTTTTAGCCACAAATTTAGAGCCAAAGCACTATCTAAGGCTAATCGTGTTCGCAGTAACATAGCAGATAAAGCACCACAGCGTGCTTCACTCCCCAGTCCATCAAGCGCTAAGCTCGCGCTTTGTAGCGGAGCTAAGGGATTATCCCTAAATGTTGATAGCGGTGCTTATGCAGCTTCAACACCCAAGGACATTTCCAAGGTTCTTAGCCGCGAAGTTAGAACTAAAGCACTATTTAGTGCTATGCCCCTCTGCGGTGATAAAAGGAGCAGGACATCGTCCTATGCACAATCCAACAGAGCCTCTGCGCTGGATCGTTTAGGCCCAGCTGGGTCTGACTTGCGGGAATTCTTGTCGAGTAAATGAAATTCAGAACCTTTCCAAACTTCTTCCTCCTGTTGTTAATAAGTGGGATGTCAGTTGGTGACAGTCCACTCGGTCCATTGCCGGCTAGAACCAATCCCCTCCACTCCTACAGGCCGACGATCAGTTTTTGATCGACTGTCAGTGCAGGCCCCGGTGAAACATCGTAAGAGGAGCATATCGCGAGATCTACCTTCTGTATCCGTTAACATGACCGGAAGAGGACGAGAGCTGCGTAGGGGCAGACAAGCGTCCCGCGACGCTCCTACAGTTCCCCAGACCCGGATTATAGCCCAGGCTTGGGCGAAGTCTTAGTACATGAATAAGGTGTCTTCCGCAACACTAGATCTAGGGTTGCAATACCCTACAGTTATGAACAGCCATCTTCCTCAATTGCAGTAACCTCACCAGAACCAATGAAAGGATTAGTCCAATGGTCTGATGAAGAGGACGAAGACAGTGGGTATGCCTCTTCGGCGACAGTCAGCTAAGTGCGAACAGACAAAGTATCAGTGAATATGGCTGATAACGGTAATGATGACCTTCGTCGATGTTTGGAAGCTCAGGAGCAAACCTCCAAGACCCAGTAAGAAGATTTGGACAACATTCAACAGATGCTCGCTCAACTCCTCAAGAATTGGAATAATAATGACACCGAGAGTAACCATGATGAGGAGGAACATCTTAGCAATGAACAGCTTAGGACGGAGAAGTCGAAGGAGGGTTCTTCTTTGGACGCTGAAGTCCTTAAAGGCATCCAAGCTCAAATCGCATCCTTAACTCAGAGGAATGAATTAAAGAAAGTAGGGACAGTCCGTCCTTACCCGCTAGAGTGGGATTCGGTGCCATACCCACCAAAGTTCAAACCACCAACGTTACATACGTACGATGACAAGAGCTCGCCAAACCAGTACATCTACTATTTTCGGTCTCAGACCGGTAATGTTATAGACAATGATGCTATCATGGTTAGGCTGTTCATTGGCACCTTAAAGGGGGAAGCATTTGACTGGTTCTGAAGTCTCCCTCTGGGTTTCGTCAATTCCTGGATCGACCTGAAAACCCGATTCCTTTCTCGTTTCTATGAGGATGATACCGAGGTAACCATGGACAAGCTCCTCTCCACCGTGCAGAAGAAGGGCGAATCTGTCCGTGACTGCATTGAACGGTTCAGAAACTTGTCTTTGATGTGCCCAGCAGGGATGCCATTACCCATACTCTTACAGACATGCAGGCACAACTTCTTAGACTAAGTAGAGGTTCACATGGGGACTGTCAAAGCCCATACCTGAAAAGAACTAGTCAAGCAAGCTGAGATAGCCGAAAAGTCGGCTAAAAAGTTCGAACCATCCACCCCTAGAGGCAAATGGGGTATGAATAGTAAAGGACGTGGCGACATGGCGCAGTCTTCTCAAACTAAAGGGAAAGAGACCATGTCTATTGAATTGTCAGGGGATGTTCAGTCAAAGGCCAAGAAGAGCGGCTTTAATAATCAGGAGTCTAAGTTTCCTCCGAAACAATACTCCTTCAAAGACGATCAAGTGGTCACAATATTTCATTTACTCCACAAAGGGAATAAATTGAAGCTGTCAGATGCTCGACGTCCTAATGAAATAGGACGCACGACCGATCCCAAATACTATCTCTTCCACAGGATGATTCACCATCCTACCGACAAGTGCTTTGTCCTCAAGGACAGAATTCAAGCTTTGATTGACGCCAGAGTCCTGACACTGAAGTCAGAACAAAAGAAAGTCACTGCAAATATGGTGACCCTTGAGTTCGGCAAAACTCCAAAGGTCACAGTTCCTGACGGGACTTATCCAGTCCCTGCGTCACGGCTGGAAGTCAAACATCCTGCAGTTAAAACTCAAGATAATAAGGATCTTGTTCCCTTAACACTGGAGACAGGCAAAATCATGTGGATACACCCAGACCTTGTCCAAGACGAACAATGGGGTTCAAAGAAGTCTAAGTCGAAGGGCAAATCTTACAATGTCATCTCCATCTTGCCAGACGATGACAATCTTATATCAGCTTCTCTCAGCGATTCTGAAGGAGAAAAGCATGCTTGCACGATGCAGGCTGATGTACCTCAGCTGACGGGTACTCGATCTGGAAATCATACTTAAAATAGTATGAGAAAGCTACTGACGAGACACAACAGCAAACGATGTCAGTACAAGTACCAGCATCCGCTTTGGTTCCAACCAAGGGAAAGGAGAAGCCTAAGGAAGTCCGGTTCGACCATGTCCTGAAGAAGCCTTCAGGCCCAGGGCTTGACACACCCTTTCGTTTTGACATATTGGCCCAGCTGGCTAATATCCCAGCTCATATTACCATACACAAGCTCCTTCTCTCTCAAAAGAGACAAGAGAAGCACTCAGAGATGCACTGGCTAATTCAGAATCATTCCTAACTTATGTGCCAGAAATCCTTAACGATGACGCTCTGTCTTCTTGCCCTGAATGCCATCATGTACAATCAAAGGTACCTGCTATTACCTTCACAGCGAAAGATATGCTTCTCAAGGATAACAAGCACGATTGACCTCTGTACTACACCAGATACATCAGTTCAACATGCATTGAAAGGGTACAGGTTGATCCGGAGTCTGCACTCAGCATCATCCCCAAAAGGCTCCTCTACTTCCTCGGTATACCACTATATAGGTTGTCCGCAACAACTACTACAATACACGATTTTAATGCGGGAGTAGTCATCCACTGGGGAAAATTCGACTCCGTTGCCGAATCGGGAGCCTGAAGTCTGAAGTGACATGCTATGTCATTGATGCTGACACGTCATATAACTTGCTACTAGGACGACCGTGGATCCACACCAACTGGATCGTTCCCTCTACTCTACACCAGTGCTTCAAATATATTGAAGATGATGCGACAGTACGAACTGTCTTCACTGAGAAGCAACCATTCAAGGGGGTGAAAAATTACTTTACTGACGCTCTCCTGTATCAAGAGGCCGGTGAAATATTGAAAGAATCATTGTCGGACGATGATAGCAGTGGCAATGAGGTGGACTCAGAATCTGAAGCAGACATGCCAGCCATTCTGATTGGTGAACCAATTATAGCATGTCTTAATAATCCCCAATGTAACACTCCTTCTGAAGATAAGGGTGAATGAGTAATTAATGATAATATTTCTTTGATTATCCTGCGAGTATTGGGTTGTTTGAATCCATCATGGATAGCTCTCTGCACATGCCTTTACATAGACCAAGTACATCCAGCACACCCATGGGATCTGTAGAAGGGGCCGTTTTGGTGATCCCTCCATCCAAAGAAGGTCAGTTACCAATAACATTCGGTAGAGCCCAACCATGAGGGTCCACCGCTACGGATTCAAGTTCGGACTCAGACGCCCCACAATTTTTTCATTACGCGCGATCAACACGCCATGTGATGAAGAAAATGGGGTACAATTTAAAACATGTAGAGGGCCTGAATTTCAGAAAAGGAAGGCGTAGTTTGTTGCGTAACTTTGTGCCAAAAGGGAAACCTACAAGTTGTTGGCCCAAAGGCCCTTCACTCTAGTTTTGATGATGATTAACTCATGTAGTTATGTGTACTAATAATCTTGTGATTTTAGTTTCAGATCATTAATCAAGATGTTAGTAGGTGATTAGTTTCAACAAGATGGTTTGGAAGCTTTCACATAGTGATTCAAGAGCCCGAGCGACAAGATCATATATAGCACTCATTGGAGTCAAGCTCGGTGGATCACGAAGTTTTGGTTCGAGTCGGCTTGGAGACGGCGCTCTACAAGAAGACATCGGTACATAGTTTAGTTTTGTGTTTAGATCCAAATTGTAAAGATTAGAATAGTATGATATGCTCAAGTTCACAACACACACGTTTCATGTTTTGAATATTGGTTTTCGGTTTTTTCGTTTTTGGTTTAACCGATCTTGATTTTATGAATAGATAGATCAAAACAAGTTTACATGATTTAATGTATATTAGATTTGTTCTATATACATGCATGCTTAACTTCCTAGACAAACTTAGTTTTGACTTACTTATCCATGTGTTTTATGTTTTGGTATTTTAACAAAACATATTTTGAAATTAAGACAAAAACATGGATATATATACATATATGTTTCATGTATATAGGATTATATCCATATACATCATGCCTAAATGTTTTTTAATACTATGTTTTTGTATTTGGATGAGTTTTGGACAAAGTGTATTTTCAATTCAAAATTCAAATTTTAGAAAATACAGTTTTTGATTTTTGGTAAAAATGATAAGACACAAAAATGTTTCAAAATGTTTGTTATTTGTGATGAAATTTTTATCACAAGTTTATATTTCAAAATAAAATGATAAAACTATTTTTGTGTAATTTTAGAGATTTTATGGGAATTTTTAGGATTAAAAATTACATGTTTTTCTGACCAGAACTGCTACTGCCAGGCTAGGTCGGTCGACTGGACGGTCGACCGGACCAAGTAGCCGTCGACCGCACCGGTCGACCGACGTGCACGGATACGTGCACGCTGGCGTACCCATAAGCCGGTCGACCGCACGGTCGACCGACTGAGAGCAGGTTGCTCTCGGGTTTCTCCCGGTCTACCGAGCGGTCGACCGGCCAGAGAGCCGTTGCTCTCTGGTTCTGGGGACGGTCGACCGCCCAGTCGACCGGTAGCTGCCAGCGGTCAAATATGACCGTTGGCCGGTCGACCGACCGGTCGACCGGTAGTTCATTTTTGGCAGTTTCTGCTGCCAACGACTATAATTTTCTGGGGGCTATAAATACCCCATTGGAAAGAGGTTTTCTCTAAGATTTTTTGTGCAAAATTTTCCTGACTCTCTAGTGTTTTCACAGCAATCAAAGAAGTTTTTGGGCTTTAAATTGAACAATCTATTTGGTGTTTTTGCTTGGGTTAGGAAAATTAAAGAAAAGGGTTTTTGGGAAAAGTGTTTGATTCAACTTCTTTATCTTGGTTTCTAGTTTTTCCCAAGGATTTTCTTTGAGTTTTTGATTTTCATTCCTTTGGTTTTCTCCACACTTGAGCTACATCTACTATCTTATTCTATAGGATCTTTGTGTGGGAAAAGAGATTGTTTGTGGTCTTTTGATCACCAAGTTGTAAACCCTATCTTAGCTTGGCTTTGTGCCTTTCCCTCATTGTGTTGAGGAGGTTGTGCTATTGGGTTGTATTCCTCAAGGAGTGAGGTGCTCCTTGTGTGCTAATCCCTTAAGTTGTGAGGTGATTGTTTGTTGGCTTGGTGTTGTGCCTCAAGGAGAGGTTGTGTTTGTAAGGAGAGGAGTTGGGTACTCCTTGTGATTGTATTGCCCTAAATCCTCGGTGGAGGTTCCCTTTGTGGGAGCCCTTTGTGGACAAGCTAGTAGACTAGAAATCCTTCTGTGTGAAGGCGGGGATGTAGAGCTGGGTGCTCGAACCTCGAAACATATCTTGTTGTTTGCGCTTGATCCCTTGGCTCTTACTCTCTTTATATTGTGCCTTGCATCAATTCATATTGTTCATTCATATTTATTTGCTTGGCTTGTTTGAGTGTGCATCTCTTGTTAATTGCAATTAGTTTTCAAATTCCACATTAAGTTCATTAGATTAGCATCATCACCTATTCACCCCCCCTCTAGGTGATTTACAATTGGTATCAGAGCCTCCGCTCCTGATATTTAGGTTTAACCACCTAGGAGTGAGATCTTGGTTTGCTAATCTTCATTTGCATTTTTCATTTGCACACATTTAGTTTGCACTCATAGATAGCCCTCCTATGTTTGATTTTTCTAGACAAGATATATGGAAGGCCAAGATGAGTAGTCATTTAAAAAGCCTAGGACATCTAGTTTATCAAGCCACTACTCAAGAATCTTACCCTAATGCTAGCAAACATAAAAAGGCAAATGCATTAGCACTTAAGACACTTAGAGAATCTCTTAATGAAGATCTTTTACATGTGTTTGCTCATTATGATTCGGCTTTTATAGTTTGGAGCATATTGACTTCTCCCGAGCTACCAAGGATTATCAACAAATTGCGAAGATCTAGGAGAGACAAGTCCGACGAGCATTGCCTCATGGTCCAAGGGAAAGACTCCCTTGAGGTACAATCGGATTCTCAACTAGATGATATCTCTAGTTCATATTGCTATGGGTGTTTTGAAGTTCAAAATTTAAATGTAGAACTTGCCTCTAAGCTTGAAAATTTTGTGAAAAAATATGACCTTTTGAAAAAGAAGCATTTTGATTTAAAAGAAGAAATGAAGGATTTGTGTTCTAGTTTTGAAGTGATTTTGCAAGAAAAGGAAGAGATTACTAGTGAACGTGACTCACTTAAATCTCAACTTGACCTTGTCCTAAAGGAAAATGAATTTTTGAAAAGCAAAAATGATTGTGATGATTTTGTGAAAAACAATGAGGTCTTATCTTCTAAATTAGATTTGTTTTAAAAGATAACCTTTCATTGAAAAATGAAATTGATCTCATTACGAAAGAATTGGATTTTGTTTTAAAGAAAAATGAATCTTTGAAAATTGAATTGTCTTCACATGTTTGTCATGCTAGTGTAGCTTCACCTAGCATATCTTTTGCATGCTCCACTTTATCTTCTAGTATTAAAAATGACATAAATATTTTGAAGAAAAGTGTAGATTGCTTTGGCTCCACTTTGAGCCAATGTACTTTAAATCATACACGCTTGGAAACCTTGGTTCGTAAGAAACTAGTTCCATCTTTGAATGCACACCATACACGGCATACACATGCTCATCACGATCATAATCTTCACACTATGTATGCCCATGTGTACACGTGTACACATTGTGGTCGAAAAGGCCACCTTGCTAGATTTTGCTATGATCGTTTACATGTTGAAAATTTAGCAAATAATCTTGTTTGGGTTAGGAAAGATACTAACCCCTATGGACCCAAAAGAAAATGGGTACCAAAGACTACTCCTAAATTTTTGATGTAGGTGTGGGCTCTCGCATCACGTGAGAGTAGCGGTGCCTTGAAGTGGATGCGTTCCGTGCTTAAAGAAAACAATTTGGATGCATCACTTTCAAGGAGAGTTTGGTGGAGAGGACCACCATTGGTTGGAGAACTAGAGAGGTGCCTTCATCGGTTTTGATATCAATCTCTAACTCCCGTTTATATTTGCATGCTTTTCATGTCATTGATTTATAGCATGTCATGTTTTAAAGCTCATTATGATTATGCCATGTGATTTAGATTAGTGATATACATGTTTAGTTATTTGAGACACCCATGGTCCTATCTTTGTGTTCTCACTTTGTTTTTAAACTAATATGTATGTCCCAGATTTAATGCATGTGCATGATGATCATATGTGTTTATGATTCTAGTTTTGATATTTCATGTTTTTGATGTTTAGAGTTTATCATGTTAAATGCCATGATTCTTAGATCATTGACATGCATGTATAGCATTTGAGATCACCCATGTTTATATGGACCCATATGTTGTGTTCTCACTATTTGTTTAGTTATTATGCACATCATAGCTCTAATAGCATGTGGATTTAGATAATGATCATTTTTATGTTTATCATGTTGATTGATGTCCCATTTTTTGCCTCATATTTGAATATACGTTTAAATGTTAGTTTTCATTAAGACTAGAATTTATACTTGTATATGTAGTGGCCACAAATAAATCTTTATATATGTTTGTGCTTGGATGCTTATTTGTACCCATTAGATGTTCTAGTATAGTTTAGTTTTGATGATTCATGCATTCTAACCTGTATTCCCTATTTTGGACATGTTTTATGATCATGTGTATTTTCGCTTCATGTATATGTCTACTTTGTCAAAATTTAAGATATACATGTATACCCCTTGAGTCATTTGCTTTTCATACAAAACCTTATTAAAATTTTCAATAAAACATATGTATGTATACTTTTGTGTTGTCAAAACATACATATGCCTTGAAGTATAAATTAGTTTTATTGAAAATTTTAGATTTTCATGTTTCTTGTTTTAAGGAATATCTTAATTGAGCTTAATTGAATATTTCATGTTGATATGTGTCACATAACACTTGTTCACTCACTTTATTAGTTTTCTCATGATTTTATTTTTATGAGTATGATACATGTTTGTAGAATTTGAGTGTTTAGTGCCATGTGATTTACATGTGTTTCATGAAAAATATTTATGTTTTATTCCTTACTTGAAGGATTTTGTAGTAGTTTTCAAGTTTTTCTATTTAACTAGTTTCGATATTCTTCATTTTGGTAGAGATTTTCAAACATACTCTATTTTCAAACCTATTTTGAAAACCCTACCTTCTAAGGGTGGTTGGATGGGAGACCATGCTCATGTATGCCTTATATTGAAAATCATTTTAAACTTGAATATGATTGGGAGGATAGGATATGAGATATACACTTGATAATATTGTTGTTTCAATTGGTATCATTGGATTCTTTCAATTGGTATCAATATTGACATTTTTTTTGTATACTCATATATTTTTATATATGTATGCTTACCTTTCGAAGAATATCAATTTCAATTGGTATCTAATTTTTCATACATATATATGTTTTTATTTGTGCTTATTATATTCATATATCTTAGTGCACAAATTTTGATCATGATAAAGCTTGTTTTATAATGACTGTCTTATTTCAATTGACTAGTTTTCAATTGGTATCCATATACAAGCTTATTCATTGTTTCATTTGGTATTTCATAAAGGGGGAGAAAACTTGCATTTCATCTTTCAATTGGTATTTGATTTCTACTCCCATACTTTATGATTGAAAATTTCAATTTGGCATCATATGTTCAAAATGAAAAATATTTACAATTAGTATCAAAATCCCTGTTTAGAAATTCAAAATTTGTTATGTTTAATTTCAATTGGTATCAAGATTGTTTTCTGATAATTGGTATCAATGTTTTTATGTTTCCTTTCAATTGGTATCAAGATGCTCTACTTTGACAAATTTTTAATTGATATCTTAATTGATTGTCACCCCTTATTTACATAATCTGTGTTTTAGAAAAAAAGGGAGAACATTATTTTATTGCTTTTAAACCCTTTATTGTTTCTTTGTTTCGAACAAAAAGGAGAAAGAATGTTTTTGTTTTACTTGGACCCCTTTGTGATGATTGACAAAAAGGGGGAGAAGTATTTGAGTTTATATGCATGTTTTATATGCATGTTTTGTTTTATTTATTAGTTTGTCGTTTAATTGTTTAATTAGAGTTTAATTGTTTAATTAGTATTAAGAGTATTATTTAAGAACATGTTTTTATTGGTATCAAAAGTTTATTGGTATCAAGAATTTATTGGTATCAAGAGCAAGTTTTATGCATGATGCATTTCATATGTTTGGTATCAAGAGCATTATGTTTTAGAAAAAGGATTTATGTTCATGCATCACAATAAACAAATAGATATATGTGTTTCATACTTGTTTATGAGCCTTCATTGCATATTTATTTGCTTGTTTATTCCTATGCATGCGTTAAGGGGGAGCTTCTCTGAAGCTTAACTTTAATCCATGCATATATATAACTCCATGAGTTTTGTCATCATCAAAAAGGGGGAGACTGTTGGCCCAAAGGCCCTCCACTCTAGTTTTGATGATGATTAACTCATATAGTTATGTGTACTAATAATCTTGTGATTTTAGTTTCAGATCATTAATCAAGATGTTAGTAGGTGATTAGCTTCAACAAGATGATTTGGAAGCTTTCACATAGTGATTCAAGAGCCCGAGCGACAAGATCATATATAGCACTCATTGGAGTCAAGCTCGGTGGATTACGAAGTTTTGGTTCGAGTCGGCTTGGAGACGGCGCTCTACAAGAAGACATCGGTACATAGTTTAGTTTTGTGTTTAGATCCAAATTGTAAAGATTAGAATAGTATGATATGCTCAAGTTCACAACACACACGTTTCATATTTTGAATATTGGTTTTCGGTTTTCCCGTTTTTGGTTAACCGATCTTGGTTTTATGAATAGATAGATCAAAATAAGTTTACATGATTTAATGTATATTAGATTTGTTCTATATAAATGCATGCTTAACTTCCTAGACAAACTTAGTTTTGACTTACTTATTCTTGTGTTTTATGTTTTGGTATTTTTAACAAAACATATTTGAAATTTAAGACAAAAACATGGATATATATATATATATGTTTCATGTATATAGGATTATATCGATATACATCATGCCTAAATGTTGTTTAATACCATGTTTTTGTATTTGGATGAGTTTTGGACAAAGTGTATTTTCAATTCAAAAATCTAAGTTTTAGAAAATACAATTTTTGATTTTTGGTAAAAATGATAAGACACAAAAATGTTTCAAAATGTTTGTTATTTGTGATGAAATTTTTATCACAAGTTTATATTTCAAAATAAAATGATAAAACTATTTTTGTGTAATTTTAGAGATTTTATGAGAATTTTTAGGATTAAAAATTACATGTTTTTCTGACCAGAACTGCTGCTGCCAGGCTAGGTCGGTCGACTGGACGGTCAACCGGACCAAGTAGCCGGTCGACCGCACCGGTCGACCGACGTGCACGGATATGTGCACGCTGGCGACCCATAAGCCGGTCGACCGACTGAGAGCAGGTTGCTCTCGAGTTTCTCCCGGTCGATGATTAGTATACAAAAGTGCATATTTTACCATATCATTCCCATGCATTTTAGCAAATAAATAAATGATTTTTACTCATCTTCTCTATATATTTACAGGTCCACAACTGAAATGAGAGAAAGCCCAATAATCCTTTAATTAGCAATAATTAAAGTGATTTATTCAAAGCCCAGAATAAAGCCCAAATTTGAGCCCAGGATCTAGAGAATTCTACGTAACAACTCAAGATTCTAGAAGGCCACGTGGATAACAACCTCGTAACAAACTTGTAACAAAAATTTGGGATCCAACGGCCACAAAAGTGCCGCGCCTTGCCGCGGATCCACCGCAAAATCTGGGCCATTCAATCCCAGATTTTGGCTACCTGTTCGTCTTCTGGAGAGTTCTCTCAGGGCCTATAAATACTGCACTTAGACCTGCGAGCAAAGACTGAACAGAAGAAGAGAAAGAAGAGGATAGATCATTGTATTTTTGTAGGATTTTTCTCTAGGTTTTGTTTCTCTTAGTCTTCTTCTTCCCTAGAAATTTTGTAAAGAGAGAGTTTGTAAGAGAGAGAAAGCTTGTGTACATCAAGGAGTGACAACTTGTGAAGTAAGGATTCATCCATTCTCTTCTCTCTACTCTTGCATTTTCTAGTTTACTTGCTTTCTTTACTTTGATGCTTTTATTTCCTTGCAACTTTACTTCATGCTTTGCTTTCATTTACTTGTAATGGCTAGTGGCTAGTTTCTTCTACATGTACTAGCTAACACTAACCTTTCTTAACTTCTAATTCTTGTGTGATTGTTATCTTTCATCTTGCAAGTTGTATGGTCTTCTCTTCTCCGATGGGTAAAAACCCCCGTCATCCAAGTGAGAAAGTAATTAGGTCAACACGCAAGACAAATCTATGCCGATGAATCAACATGAGGCAAGCATCACTATCAAGGAGATTAGTAAGTTAGCAAGTTAGTTAGCTAGTCATGGTTTTCTTCATCTTCATTCTTGATTTCTTTTCCTTTTCCATCATGCACGAAGCCACCACTTCTTTCATATTCTTTTCCATGATTGTTTTATTCTTTTAAGAACAAAGAAGACACTTCGTTACTTTCTTCACTACGGACCGTAACGCTTCTATCGCTAGCTCTCCCTGAGAATCGACTCGGTATAGCTCTATGCTATAACGGAGATAAGGAAGGGTATATTAATCATCTTTCATACATTTGTGGAGTAATCTAAGCACGAGAGGTTGTTTCTAAACCTTAACTCCTTTCATTTGAATATACATTGTGTGCTAACAATACTTTTTTCCTCCACATTTACATACACCTTTCTCGTCTAATCAATTTTTGGCGCCGTTGCCGGGGAGAGCAACGGATTTTCTTTAAAGTGAAGAACTAAACGAATTTTTTTCTCTGTTGCAGGTTACAGGAGAAGAAAACAGGAAAATTTGCATTGCAGTGACATATAAGCGGACCTGGGCCTCTGCTCTCGAAAGCAGAGACCAGGATCCCTCTGACTTGCCGCGTTCCCATGGCAAAAGCCGCGGTTCGGCGGCAAGGAGGAGCTCACTACTGATCATTTTTCTGCAGGGGCTCTTATTCTGCAAAATACAGCTTCTGCAACACTTAAATTCTTGTCTGCTTCACCATATACCTGCTAATTTAATCAACAGTAAAAAATTGGTTGTAATGTTAAAAATTGATTAGACATTTGCATTTCTAGGCACGTGTCTTTTCAATTCATTTACTTTTACTGTTGAAGAGTGCTGGAGGCAAGGTACGTTTTGCATTGCATATAGACTAGGAATCATCTCTTGCTTGATTTTCATGCTTTGAGTGAATCCTTGTTATCTATCTTGTACACTTGCACAAATCAATTCTAAGGGCATAACCCATAAAAAAGATAAGGTGGGGAGTTCATTACCCTTTCCTTAGCCCGAAAATCATTTTCCCACGCACTCACAATCCTAAGCTTCTAAATAAAATTTGCTAGACGTTGGCCCTAGGGACATCCGGACTCACTTAGGAGATTATCCTAAGGGGAAAAGTGTTGGAAATTGACTTTTGTAAAATCAGTGTCTAGGAAAGGGATTGAGGGCCGAAAGCCCGAAGGTTGCTGGTTACTTAATTAAGGAACGTCTCTGACGGAAAACCTCCCACCAACCTTTCCTTCCCTGGCTGATTCGCTTATAGTCAAAGTCTACACTAAACCTCCTGTGGACGATCTAATTGTTAGGAGTCGTCTAGGTCCAGGATCCTTAGATAGCTTGGATTGATTTTCTTTTATTGTTTGTTATTTTTCCTTTCTTTTTCGCTGGTGTGATCGGTGCACGTTGTTTGTGATTGTATATACTAGAGTGGTTCCGTAATCCAAATTCTTTCTACACTTGCACTTACACAACCACTTGACATTATGGCAAACAACGTCTCACTTCAGGATCGATTCTATCCGATTCGCACCTCCCTTCCATCTTGCATTCTTCTCCCCGAACCTAATGGAAATCACTTTGAGCTGAAACCGCAATTCATTAATACACTTTCCTGATTTCATGGTCTAGAGTCTGAGGACGCGTACCTCTTTATTCGTGAGTTTGAAGAGGTATGCCAAATGATGAGAATTTCCCAACTGACCGAGGATGCTGTTAAGTTACGGTTCATACCGTTTGCACTTAAGGATTTAGCTAAGAAGTGGCTTTACAATCTTCCCGTCAGTTCCATATCTTCGTGGGAGGATTTTGTAAAAGTCTTTCTTAAGAAATTCTTTCCTATCCACAAAACAGCCCTCATGCGCAAGAATATCATGCAATTCAAGCGGAACCAATGAACCTTTCTGGAAATATCTTGAGCGTTTCAAAGACCTTCTAGCCCTGTGTCCCTATCATGGCATAGAGAAATGGCGTCTATGCCAGATTATCTATGACGGTTTAGATTACCAAACGAAAACCCTCTTGGAATCCATGTGCCAAGGGGAATTCTTGAAGAAAGATGAACATCAGGGGTGGGATCTCTTTGAAACCCTAACTGAGAAAACCATTCAGTGGGAGTCATGCCCTGATAAACCGACTCCCACCACTTCCAGAACTGGTACACACTCCATAGAATCCTCTATAGCTGCAGAAACCAAGATCACACAACTGATGAAGAGGATAGAACTGCTTGAGTCTAGGGAAAATTCTGTTGTAAATCAGGTCAACCCATTACCTGTAATTCAACCAGGTTGCACCCACTGTCATGACCTTAGCCATGTCTTTGAGGAGTGTCCTTTGTATCAGCCCCAATCATATCAGGAGAACATGAATGCAGCATTTACCAGACCCCCATACTCCAACACTTACAATTCTGGATGGCAGAACCATCCAAATCTTTCATGGAGTCAGTCTGGTCCTGAGCATTATAGACCACCACTTCCACATCCTTATAATGCTCAGTCTCACACATCCAGTTTCAATCAGAATTCACTGTATGTTCATCCATCTCAAGTCCACCACAGTCACAACCATATCAGTACCCACCATTCTACCAATCACAATTCCAGTCTCCATACTATCAACATCCACCCCAGAATAATTCAGAAATATCAGAGTTGAAGAAAATGCTAGAAACCTTTACAAAGAACCAGGAGCAGGAGTTGAATAAAGTTAAGGTCCAAATTGAGCAATTGGCTGAGAGACAAAATGGAATGTTCCCAAACCAGCCATTGCCAACTCCCAAACATCACTTCCCTTTGTATAAAGTGGAAGATTCAGAACCCAGTCAATGTCATGCTATTCATACCCTGAGATCTGGAAACAAGTCGATAATAAGGTTTCTAGTCCACCATCTCATCCAGTACCAATGCCAACACCTCAAATCCCAATGCAACCAACTTCTGACAACCCATCCTCTAGTTCAGAGCCATCCACTTCAAAAGCCAAGGGTAAAGAAAAGGTAGATGAGCAACCTTATATGCCTAGAGTACCATTTCCAAATAGGCTTAAGAATCCCAAGACAAATGCTCACATGGAGAAGATAAAAGAAATGTTCAATAAGGTCCAAATCAATGTCCCTCTTCTTGATGCCATACAACAAGTGCCATCATATGCTAAATTCTTAAAGGAACTGTGCACCAAGAAGAGGAAAACACAAGTCCCTAAAAAAGTCTTCCTAGCATCATCCATCACTGAGTTGCTCACTGGTCCAATTCCTGTAAAATACAAAGACCCAGGGAGCCCCACCATTTCATGCATCATAGGACAGACTACCATAAATCGGGCACTTCTTGATTTGGGGGCCAGCATCAATCTCCTACCTTTTTCTGTATACCAACAATTGGGGCTAGGTGAACTCCTCCCTACCCAAATGACCATACAATTGGCTGACCGCTCTGTTACTAGACCCAAGGGGAAAATACATGATGTCCTTGTCAAAGTTGGAGAATTCATTTATCCTGTTAACTTTGTAGTCCTTGAAACAAAACCTGTGTCAAATTCTAATCAAAGGGCTCAAACTCTAGTCATTTTGGGTCGACCATTCCTGGCTACTGCAAATGCCATCATTAATTGCCGGAATGGATCAATGAGGTTGACTTTTGGTAATATGACACATGAACACAATGTCTTCCACACACAGCCTCACAAAACAAAAGATCAAACATTTGAGGTTAGCTTTATTGAGGACAATTGTGAGGATTCAAAAGATGAGTCACAATTCTGTGATTCTCTTCAAGAACCTCCAATTGATATATCTTTTGAAGACCTGTTTGCTGATGAGATCATGTGTCTAGATGAGTCCACTCAGGGTCAGTTAACTGATTGCATACTTCCAGATGTTGACTTGAGTTTTGAAGAATTATATGGAGAGGAGTTAAAATTTCTAGATATTGGAAGTGTTGAGATTCCTAGTGAAAGTGGTGATAAGGCATTTGTTTGTGAACAATGTGGTGGAATGAGTGTGAATGATAATAACAATCAATTGAATCTGGAAATACCTAAGGCTAACAAAATTCATACCGTTTCCCAACTGAGCTCACGAAAGCAGACGCACTGGAACGATGGGAAACGGGCCAGAGGCAAACGACCAAAAGCCTAGGTAATGGTTACACTTGTATATACTCTTTGTAAATAATTTTCTGCACCTTTTTGTAAATAAAAGTTTCTTTCCCTCTCCAATTTGTTTCATGCAAACATATATCATGATGCATTGAGGACAATGCATGAAATAAGTGTGGGGGAGGGTTTACTAACATAGAGTTTTTAGATCTTCTTTCTTTTACTAACATAGAGTTTTTAGATCTTCTTTCTTTTACAAACATAGAGTTTTTAGATCTTCTTTCTTTTACACTTTTTTTAGAAAATAAAATAATAATAATAAAAAAATATATAAAAATAAAAACTTTTTGAAATAAGAGACAAAGTTTTGATCTATTTTTAAGAAAATTAAGATGTATCTTAGGAATTAAGAAAGCCTTAATTATGACATCTTAAACATAGTTGAAATAATAGATCTTGTTTGAAATTATAGGATAAGTAAGTAAAATTGGTGAGATATTTTTATCTTGAATTTTTTGCCTTAGATAAATACGCACTTTACACTTACACATTTCTTGGGATGGAAACAAAGACCAAAATGCCATAAAAATAATAAAAAAAAATTATAAATAAAACATCACCTATTAAGCTGGAGAATTATGCCTCAAGAAGCATGATTATTCACGCCTAACGGTGGTAAAAACCTATTAAGCTGGAGAATTATGCCTCAAGAAGCATGATTATTCACGCCTAACGATGATAAAATAAATAATCCCCTTTAGTTTTGTGGCCTTTTTTACTCGAGACCTTAAACCCGAGGGATGTTTTCTCATCTGGTGCCCTAAGACCGACTGGTTTGGAGTCATCGGTTAAAGGCTCGTTACAAGGGTGAAATAGAAAGCCTAAACTAAGGGAAGAAAAAAAAGAAAAAGAAAAAAATATATATATATAAATAAATAAATGGCTTGATGGTTGGAGTTGAAATCCCAGAAATTTTCATAAAGCACGGTGTGCATATTATCTAGGTTTTATGAAAGATAAAATATTCAATCCAATTTTGAATTCTTACCTTATTGAAAACAAGATCTTGCATAGAGACTAAGTTTAAGGAAGAATTATTATAGGTGGACTTATGACCTAGGATCACTTATATTTTTGCAAAAATAGTTCGTAAACATGTCTCTTGTTCAAATGCGTTTTCAAAACACTAACATTTGTCTTCTTTCTTTATGGATTTTGTGGGTGCAATCCGCTGAAAACCCTCAGGAGACAACACTCCTCCTCTAGGGTAACCTAGAGGTTTAACGGCTTGTTGCACACGCTCAGTGCAATCGCGTCACCTGCGAAAGTGGTGTAATAAAATTGGTAGTTAGGATTTTCTTTTCTTTTTCTTTGTTTTGCTCGGGACGAGCAAAAGAATAAGTGTGGGGGTGTGATTAGTATACAAAAGTGCATATTTTACCATATCATTCCCATGCATTTTAGCAAATAAATAAATGATTTTTACTCATCTTCTCTATATATTTACAGGTCCACAACTGAAATGAGAGAAAGCCCAATAATCCTTTAATTAGCAATAATTAAAGTGATTTATTCAAAGCCCAGAATAAAGCCCAAATTGAGCCCAGGATCTAGAGAATTCTACGCAACAACTCAAGATTCTAGAAGGCCATGTGGATAACAACCTCGTAACAAACTTGTAACAAAAATTTGGGATCCAACTGCCACAAAAGTGCCGCGCCTTGCCGCGGATCCACCGCAAAATCTGGGCCATTCAATCCCAGATTTTGGCCACCTGTTCGTCTTCTGGAGAGTTCTCTCAGGGCCTATAAATACTGAACTTGGACCTGCGAGCAAAGACTGAACAGAAGAAGAGAAAGAAGAGGATAGATCATTGTATTTTTGTAGGATTTTTCTCTAGGTTTTGTTTCTCTTAGTCTTCTTCTTCCCTAGAAATTTTGTAAAGAGAGAGTTTGTAAGAGAGAGAAAGCTTGTGTACATCAAGGAGTGACAACTTGTGAAGCAAGGATTCATCCATTCTCTTCTTTCTACTCTTGCATTTTCTAGTTTACTTGCTTTCTTTACTTTGATGCTTTTATTTCCTTGCAACTTTACTTCATGCTTTGCTTTCATTTACTTGTAATGGCTAGTGGCTAGTTTCTTCTACATGTACTAGCTAACCACTAATCTTGCTTAACTTCTAACTCTTGTGTGATTGTTATCTTTCATCTTGCAAGTTGTATGGTCTTCTCTTCTCCGATGGGTAAAACCCCCCGTCATCCAAGTGAGAAAGTAATTAGGTCAACACGCAAGACAAATCTATGCCGATGAATCAACATGAGGCAAGCATCACTATCAAGGAGATTAGTAAGTTAGCAAGTTAGTTAGCTAGTCATGGTTTTCTTCATCTTCATTCTTGATTTCTTTTCCTTTTCCATCATGCACGAAACCACCACTTCTTTCATATTCTTTCCATGATTGTTTTATTCTTTTAAGAACAAAGAAGACACTTCGTTTACTTTCTTCACTACGGACCGTAACGCTTCTATCGCTAGCTCTCCCTGAGAATCGACTCGGTATAGCTCTATGCTATAACGGAGATAAGAAAGGGTATATTAATTATCTTTCATACATTTGTGGAGTAATCTAAGCACGAGAGGTTGTTTCTAAACTTAACTCTCTTTCATTTGAATATACATTGTGTGCTAATAATACTTTTTTCCTCCACATTTACATACACCTTTCTCGTCTAATCAGTCGACCGAGCGGTCGACCGCCAGGTCGACCGGTAGCTGCCAGCGGTCAAATGTGACCGTTGGCCGGTCGACCGACCGGTCGACTGGTAGTTCATTTTTGGCAGTTTCTGCTGCCAACGGCTATAATTTTCTGGGGGCTATAAATACCCCATTGGAAAGAGGTTTTCTCTAAGATTTTTTGTGCAAAATTTTCCTGACTCTCTAGTGTTTTCACAGCAATCAAAAAGTTTTTGGCTTTAAATTGAACAATCTGTTTGGTGTTTTTGCTAGGGTTTGAAAAATCAAAGAAAAGAGTTTTTGGAAAAGTGTTTGATTCAACTCTTTATCTTGGTTTCTAGTTTTTCCCAAGGATTTTCTTTGAGTTTTTGATTTCCATTCCTTTGGTTTTCTCCACACTTGAGCTACATCTACTATCTTATTCTATAAGATCTTTGTGTGGGAAAGAGATTGTTTGTGGTCTTTTGATCACCAAGTTGTAAACCCTATCTTAGCTTGGCTTTGTGCCTTTCCCTTATTGTGTTGAGGAGGTTGTGCTATTGGGTTGTATCCCTCAAGGAGTGAGGTGCTCCTTGTGTGCTAATCCCTCAAGTTGTGAGGTGATTGTTTGTTGGCTTGATGTTGTGCCTCAAGGAGGAGGTTGAGTTTGTAAGGAGAGGAGTTGGGTACTCCTTGTGATTGTATTGCCCCAAATCCTCGGTGGAGGTTCCCTTTGTGGGAGTCCTTTGTGAACAAGCTAGTGGACTAGAATTCCTTCTGTGTGAAGGCGGGGATGTAGAGCTGGGTGCTCGAACCTCGAAACATATCTTGTTGTTTGTGCTCGATCCCTTGGCTCTTATTACTCTCTCTCTATATTGTGCCTTGCATCAATTTATATTGTTCATTCATATTTATTTGCTTGGCTTGTTTGAGTGTGCATCTCTTGTTAATTGCAATTAGTTTTCAAATTTCGCATTAAGTTCATTAGATTAGCATTATCACCTATTCACCCCCCTCTAGGTGATTTACACAAGTTACTATGATAACACACGCAGGGGTTGGGATACGTTACACCCACACCACCAGCAACGGTTCAATTCAGGGATGGCGAACCGATTCCATCACATTCTGCCTCTTCCTCCGAGTGGGATTCAGATGTCAGTGTGGGAATGATGTTCGAGAATCTCACCATTAATAT